>JAJOZX010007655.1:77500-100000 GCA_023014485.1 Bathynomus jamesi | reverse complement strand
TGTTATGAATGTTAATGATTTGTGTTTTTCAATTGACCAATAATACTTTGGACCTCTCCAGAAATAGTAGGAACAAAAAAATAACAGTAATTTATCATTAGTTTGTAATTTTAATCGAAGTTTTATCAGCTGTGGGTTTAAAATGATTATTTATAGTTATAATCATTGAATTATCACTTACATTATTATTAACATTTACTTTTTCTATTGAAGTTATCTTAATTCGGCTTTTAGTTGGAGTGTTTATAGCTGTACAGGTGTTTTTCATATTTCCTTCGTATTTAGAAAATTGATTATTATAATAGTTACGCTTCGAAGTTTTAATTAATTTTTTTTGTATAATGTGTGTACTGTAGTTTAAGATTCTGTCTTGCAGTTACAATTTGAATAATTTATCCTTATTTTTTGTTGAATGAATCAGTCCAGAAGTGACCCATGGTTTTGTAGTTTTTGTAATAAGAGTACTTTTGGGAGATAGTGATTTTTTTTCTTTGGAAGAAGGCAGCTATTAAGAATATTAATTAACGGGTCATAGACCGGCGTAAACATCTATATATATATATCTGGGTGGTTTGAAGGCTCATGCAGTCAAAATGATTAATGAATTTACAGTTTCAATAAGTTTTCTTCTGTTAACCTCGGAAAATATTCTATATTCAGTAGTTGTTTCGGATCACCTGAATATCAGGGCCCCCAGCCTTCTTTAGTTAGCCTTATAAGGCTAATTAACGAAAATATCACGACCTAACCGGAGCAAGTGTAGTTTATGTTCCTCCCCTGACGCAGAAGGGGACACAAGCTACACTAGGTCAAAGCTGGGGAACGTAAACTACACTAAGATCTTTAGGAGACATTTTTTAAATGAATCCATCAATATTACGACTTAACCTAACCAATCGTCAATATATATATATATATATATATATATATATATATATGATACACACAGACAGTGCATGGAACAAGGAACTCTTCTGGGATAATTAAATCCACTATAGTCCGAATAAGTGTGTATCATAAAAAACTCAGGGGACCATTCTGAGTTCATTCCCATATATATATATATATATTATGTATATGTTAAACACAGACCGTGCATGGAACAAGGAACTCTTCTGGGAAAATTAAATCCACTATAGTCCGAATAAGTAATGGTAAATGACAAATACCATAGTTTTTCTTTTCATGATGCTAGCCCGACGTGGGCAACGGGTCTCTCGCAAAGAGATCCCATAAATATAGCTTCCCTCACCAGCTATCTGCAAAGCAGACAGGATCCAGCTTTGGGACATGGACCTAGGGTTTAAAGCAAGCCTAGTCCCCTACATTCAGAACCTCTATATAAGTAAAAGACTCGTTGCATTCACGTCGGATTGAATAACAAAGGAAAAGGGGTAACTATTGTATTTTTAGCCAAAAAAAACAAAACTTAAACCTCAACCGGGACATTGAGCGTCCACTTTTCAAGGCACGTAACACGTCCGTTTAATATACACAAACTCAGAATGGTCCCCTGAGAAACTTATATGTTAAACACAGACCGTGCATGGAACAAGGAACTCTATGGTATTTGTCATTTACCATTACTTATTCGGACTATAGTGGATTTAATTTTCCCAGAAGAGTTCCTTGTTCCATGCACGGTCTGTGTTTAACATATAAGTTTCTCAGGGGACCATTCTGAGTTTGTGTGTATATGTATATATATATATATATATATATATATATATATATATATATATATATATTGACGATTGGTTAGGTTAAGTCGTAATATTTTCGTTAGTTTTAACGTTTTATTTGATTAGGTATACGCGGACAAAGTTTGGGAACGCAAACTACACTAGGATAATGTAGGGGAACGTAAACCACAGTAGGATAATGTTGGGGAACGTAAACTACACTAGGCACCACAGGGGGACGTAAACTATACTTGCTCCACCTAACCTAACCAATCGGGATCATCTGAAGATCAGGGCCCCCAGCCTTCTTTAGTTAGTCTTATAAGTAGTGATGCACTGATTAATCGGCATCGGCTATATCGGCCAACATTTTGCCATCGGCATCGGCACCGGCTTCGGCCAAATTTGGCCGATGATGTGGCCGATTATATTTTTGTTTTTTTTAAATAAATAATTTAATGTGGGAGGATCGGATGGCTATAAGGAGTGATGAGGAGGCCATTATAAAAAAAATTAAAAAGTTAAAAATATTGTATAATAAACACACATTAGATTTGTGTATATATTCATGACCTTTGTTGAAAGATAGCTAGGGGTACCTACTGTATTATTGCACCATACATAAAATTATTATTTTCACCTTTTCTCTATGAAAAGGTGAAAAACGAGAAAACGAAACAAAGATGTCATAAATTAGTTGTAATGAAGGTTTTATGTAAAAACGATTTTCTTTGAGTAAAATGGGCAAATAACTGAATTAATCAGAACTTCAGTAGGCCTATTAGGTGTTCCCTGTTCCTCTATTTTTTATTCAAAGTTTTGAAACAAAATTCCAGTTAAAACGAAAAATTCAGACTCAAAATCAGGTTTCAACTATTATGATGTTATTACTCCATTATAATAACTAATTTATTAATCTACTGTAAACTAGGTACTGCAGATGGTAAGCTGGCTCGAGAGGGATATATAAAAAATTAATAATTTGATACCAACATAACAAGAAATCTTCAAAAATTTTAAGTTTTTGTTTATTAAATAATCGGCATCGGCTTCGACCGGCCAATTTGCTAGACATCGGCATCGGCTTCGGCTTCGGCTTCGGCTAAAATTTGCCATCGGTGCATCACTACTTATAAGGCTAACTAACGAAATATCACGACCAAACCTAACCAATCGTTAGTTCAACTGTACGCCCTTGACGACTGGTTAGGTTAGATCGTTATATTTTCCTTAGTTAGCCTTATAAAGCTAACTAAAGAAGGATCGGGCCCTGATCTTCAGGTGATCCGTTGTTTCATTAATGGCCTGTGCAGTATTATTGTATATATTATTGGGGGCACGGACAAAAACTCACTGGACAAAAACTCACTGGACAAAAACTCACTGGACAAAAACTCACTGGACAAAAACTCACCGGACAAAAACTCACCGGACAAAAACTCACCGGACAAAAACTCACCGGACAAAAACTCACCGGACAAAAACTCACCGGACAAAAACTCACCGGACAAAAACTCACCGGACAAAAACTCACCGGACAAAAACTCACCGGACAAAAACTCACCGGACAAAAACTCACCGGACAAAAACTCACCGGACAAAAACTCACCGGACAAAAACTCACCGGACAAAAACTCACCGGACAAAAACTCACCGGACAAAAACTCACCGGACAAAAACTCACCGGACAAAAACTCACCGGACAAAAACTCACCGGACAAAAACTCACCGGACAAAAACAAAAACTCACCGGACAAAAACTCACCACTTAAAGAGGTAAGTTTTTGAGGACAAAAGAAGACAAAAACTCACCAGACAAATGTTTTTGCGAAAAGTGAGAGGTTTTGTCCAGTGAGTTTTTGTCCTGAATTCATATTATTGTACAGCGTGTATATAAAGTAACGCACGTTACAAATCCGATTTGGACTGGTTTAAACTAGTTTCAACTTGTTTTTTAACTCTTAAAAACATTTTCAACACCTCTTATAAATAAAACTTACTATTAAATATACAGTTGTTATAAAGTACGCGTAATAAATATTACTTGTCCATGTTTACTCGCGTTAATATAATTCAAATCGGATTTGTCTCTTCACTCGCATTACTTTATACATACCCGGTATATTATTGTAAATGAGGTAAAAATTGTGGTTAAATCCCAGAATTTACAAGAACATTGCTATTTATAATTCTGTTATCAAGTGTAGACTGTTATCCTATTACCGTAGTTGAAGATACAAATCGGCTTCGTAATATATAAAGGTCTTATGTATTTTAAAAGTGTAGTAAAGTACAGGGTGTACATAAAGTCAGGATCTATTTTTGTGAAGCACTTGGAAATTATATGGAATTCAATCATAAAATGATAAAGTGGTAACATTTATTAAATAATTAAGAGTAGGATTCGACGTGACGCCCATCAGTATCCCTGCACAGCTCAAATCGTTCCGCAGCATTTCTAAACACATTCTGGAGCATTTGCGGGGTTATGTTATCTGTAGCAGTTCGTATACGTAAGTTTTCAAGACTCGTAATCTTCGTCTGATAGACGTGCGATTTGATAAAGCCCCATGCAAAGAAATCTAAAGGGGTTAAATCTGGTGATCTCGCTGGCCAAGGTCTTTGGTTGCTTCCGCGTCCGATCCAGCGATTTGGAAAACGTCCATTTAGATAATCCTGAACAATTTTGGCATAGTGACAAGGAGCACCATCATGTTGATAGACGACGGTACTAACAATCCTATCCCCGTCGTCTATCAACATGATGGTGCTCCTTGTCACTATGCCAAAATTGTTCAGGATTATCTAAATGGACGTTTTCCAAATCGCTGGATCGGACGCGGAAGCAACAGACCTTGTGTCGCGAGATGACCAGATTTAACCCCTTTAGATTTCTTTGCATGGGGCTTTATCGAGTCGCACGTCTATCAGACGAAGATTACGAGTCTTGAAAACTTACGTACACGTATACGAACTGCTGCAGATAACATAACCCCGCAAATGCTCCAGAATGTGTTTAGAAATGCTGCGGAACGATTTGAGCTGTGCAGGGATACTGATGGGCGTCACGTCGAATCCTACTCTTAATTATTTAATAAATGTTACCACTTTATCATTTTATGATTGAATTCCATATAATTTCCAAATGCTTCACAAAAATAGATCCTGACTTTATGTACACCCTGTATAAGCAAATCTATAAAATATTAGAAACGCCTTCAAGGACGTTAAGCCGACCGAATTTTGAAGCATAATTCACTGGGCAACACGTATTTTATTGAATGATATCTGACACTTGATTCTAGGTAATTTGGGTGCGCTGAATACGAATTTCAACTCGGTTTGGCTCTATCAGGTCCTGATTCTTGTCGACAGCCTATGTGCCATTTTCCAGATTTTTCAAATTAGGACTAAAAAATTAAGTCATGTGTTAAATTTTTTTTTCAAGTTTCATGAATACAAGCAGTTCAAACTACAGTAAAATTACATTATAACGATAGAAATGACTTAAAATAAAAAAAACAAACAGATATGAAGCTTTCACTGTGGCAAAAATTTTCTTTTGTAAGACTTTCTAGCGTATTTGCTTGTTGATGGCAGGTCTCTTTTCAAGCACCAGCAGTAATCAGCCATCATGTGGGAATCCCAGCGGCCTTGGTACCGTTCCTCCATAATTTTTATATCTTGGTGGAATCTCTCCCCTTGTTCGTCACTTACATCACCTAAATTACTTGGAAATTGGTCAAGATGGCTATTCAAAAAATGCATTTTTATGCTCATATTGCAACCTAACTCTTTGTAGTCCCTTAAAAGTTTTTTTACGATTTCTTCGTAGTTATCTGCCCTATAATTGCCTAAAAAGTTTTCTATCAAGTCCACGAATGAGAACCAGCCATTTTTTTCGCGTTCATTCATGACATTAGGAAAATTGCTGTCTTTAATCATTGTTCTTATTTGTGGACCGTCGAAAATTCCCGCCTTGATTTTTTCATAACTTAAACTTGGAAATTTTGAAGTTATGTATTTGAAACACTCGCCGTTCGTATCTAAAGCTTTTACATATTGTTTAATGAGGCCTAGTTTTATATGCAGAGGAGGAAATATGATTTTATCTCTGCTCACTAAAGGTGGATTAATTACGTTTTTTTCTCCGACAGTAAGTGATGTTCGTGCTGGCCAGATTTGTTTGAAATAATGTTCTTCCTTGGCTCTGCTGTCCCATAAACAAAGGAAGCAGGATATTTAGTATACCCTCCTTGTTGTCCTAGCAGAAAATTAACCATTTTTAAGTCAACACACATGATCCACTCGTGCTCCCTATATTTGATAAGATTTAAAACCTTTTCTATATGTTCATACTTTTCTTTTAATTTTGTTGAGTGCCCAATCGGTATCGAGCCGTATAGATTGCCATTATGCAACAACACACACTTAAGACTTTTTTTCGAACTGTCTAAAAACAAGCGCCAATCATTTGCATCGTAAGACTCAACCCCCATCTTCTTTAACAAACCAACTATGTCGCAGCAATATACTAAACTATCCTCTGTTCTAAAATATTTAACAAGTTCTTCTTCTCTTTTTCTGTAAAATGAAATGTATGTGTTTGAAGTAAGCAAGTTTTTCTCTTTAAGTCTTGAAGCTAAAATTTCCGCAGCCTTTTTTTGGCAAATTTAGATCCCTTACAAGATCATTCAACTCGGCCTGGTTAAACTTTTGCGGATCGTTTTGACTTTCAAATACGCTGGGGTCAAAATCGGTGTCTGACTCCTCAAAGTGCATAGCAATATTTTCAGGAACATCTTCAACTAATTCTTGAGTTGGCAGACCCTTAAATTTTGGAATGGGGATCTCATTTGAATGTAGCACAGGTCGTATCGCGGTGTCGAAATTTGGGTACTCGATACAATGTTTATTTTTCTTAGTGAAGCCCGAAGTCTTGACAAAGCAAAGGTAGCAATCGGTCTCGTGGTTAGTAGGCTCTCGCCACACCTGATATGGAAAAAAAATTGTAAAGCGTTAACAAAAGCGACGAGAGACTTGTTTTTATGAATTTTATCAAAAGTTATCACCCAAACATTTAACATTTCTGTGTGTTTCAACCTTATGCAATATTTGAGATTCTTATAAACATTTTCTTCTGTAAATTTTTGTTTATGTACCTAAGTTACAATTACATTTAGGTAAGTTACAGTATACTAGTGATTAAATTACGTAGTTTTTTGAAATCATAAACTTACCATCGGAACTCCAAAAGGTATTTTTGAATCCGAACCCTTCGTCCAATGTCGCAGTCTTTTAATGCATATAGTGCAGGCTTTATGTGGAGCCCACGATTTATCTTGGTCCCCCAGTTTTATGCCAAAATAAGCTAAGTAAGCTCTTTTTACGAAGTCAGTTATATTTGCTTGTTGATGTGGAAGTGTAAAATTTCCACATATATAACAGAAGGAATCAGGGTTGTTTTTGCATTTGAACTTTCTAGTGCTTGATGACATATTGCTTGATTGTTCTGCCAATTTGTAAAGGTATTTAAAGCCCTTAATTCATATAAATTTAAGAAAATCTGAAATATAAACACAAAAATTAGTTTAAATAGGTACTTATTATGAAATAGGTACTTACAATCTATGAAATTAAACTAGAAACACGGATGAGTAGGTACAATATAAATTACGTCTAATTAAATCAACTATATTAAATCACGATGACAAAATTACTCACTAAATCATATGCCAATTCAAAATTATGTTAATGCCCAAACTTAATTAACTAACTCGACTGACTGACTGACTGACTGACTGATTGAATTGACTGATTAACTCTGGAAACGAGTCGCTTTTATATATTTTAGTTGTCCCTCTAGAATACTCTACAGAGAACAGGAACGCTCGAGAAAATTTTAGAATTGTATGATATTTTTAGCTTAATTTACTAATATTAAAATGGGTTAAAAATGACAAAATTAAAAATATTTTTAGGGTGTTACATATAAAAATATACATAATACAACAATACCATAACAATAGGTACAAATACCTAGATAAAAACCTAGTTGCATAATGTGTAACTGCAAAAAGACTTAGCGAGTATTGAGAAAAAAACTTTTATGAATACGACGAAATAGGAGGGGTGTTGAGCAAAATCAGGACCTGATAGAGCAAAACCGAGTAAAAATTCGTGCTCAGCGCACCCAAATTACCTAGAACTAACTGTCAAATCTAATTCAATAGACAAAAAGTTGAAATTTGTTCCCCAGTGGATAATCTGTCCGCATTACAATTTATTGCTTTCACTTATAAAAATTAAAAATGGTATATTAATAAGCTGATATACTTCACTTTAGAGCACCTCTAAAAACAAGCCAGCGCGCGCGCGCGCACACACACACACACACACACACACACAAATATCTGACTTAAAACGCTTAAACTGTAAAAAATGCGTCACCTTTTCTTTAAATAATTTAAATGGTAGCTTCGCGTTTCATGTTTCAGAAAATGCTAAAACTTGAATGTTTAACTCAAATATTTGATGCAGTTAACTAATGAAGAGTTTACGACAACGTTGTCGACGCACAACTTAAATTAGGTTACCCTTCCTATAAGCTATATTCACGGACGGAAATTATTTAATATGAAATAAAATATAGCTTTGAAATATATCGATCACTGAATTTTTAATTCTTCTTGTGGCCAAAGGAAGCATGGAGGTATTGATGTGTTATACAGGGTGTCCTATAAGTCTGGAACCATAGGGTAAAATAAGTAATTCATGTTTTTCCGTTTATGCAAGTGCCCATGATGTCTTTGAGTAAGGAAGAACGCATCCAGGTAATTCTGCTCGTAGGAAGTCGGAGTGAGAGGGAGGTCGCTGAGGAATTTAACAGATTGCATCCGGACCGCGCGCCGATAACACACAGCAGTGTCGGCAAACTTGTAGCAAAGTTCAGGGAAACGGGATCCATAGGAGATAACCACGCAGTGGACCTCCGAGGACATCCACCGACGATGGCACAGCCGCTACCATCCTCGCTCATTTCACAAACAGTCCCCAAAAGTCTCTCCGGCGTTTTTATTGCCGTTTTTATCATTTTGCCCTATGGTTCCAGACTTACGGGACACCCTGTAAAATGAAAATATTTTTGGTTAATCTTTTGCAGCGATGGAAAAAAAAGGTAGAGATCTTAGGCAAGCAATAGGTTATCATTGGTTAACTAGTTTATAACGTTAATATTATAATTTAAACTGTACAGGGGCGGATCTAGCTCCTAAAACTGACCGACTTCCGGGCGGGAGCGTCTGAGCATATGGGGGACACGAAAGGGGGGGCCCCCAATTTCTCTTTTTTTTTTTTTTTATATATTTTTAGATTGCTCCTTATTCCTCTGTAGCTTTCTTGTTTCCTTTGTTGGTTTGTTACAAATACAGTATCTCATTGATATCAAAGATATATGAGAATAAAAATACACATTAAGAAAAACTTATTCAAAATATTTACATTATTTTTTGCATGTATAATAAAATAGTCCCTACCCTAGGGACGTCCGGCGATCCGTCCGGTGATCTGGGATCACCTGAAGATCAAGGCCCCCAGCCTTCTTTAGTTAGCCTTATAAGGCGAACTAACGAAAATATCACGACTTAACCTAACCAATCGTTAGGTCAACTGTACCCCTGTGACGATTGGTTAGGTTAAGGCGTGATATTTTCGTTTGTTAGCTTTATAAGGCTAACTAACGAAGGCTTGGGGGCCCTGATCTTCAGGTGATCCAAAATTTTTATACTCTCCAAATTCTGGCCGTCTTCCGGAAGACAGTGGAAGACGGTATGGATCCGCCATTGCACTGTAACCTCATTATACTGAAATAAAAATATGACATTTTTACTGTACCTTCTCTACACACGGGGAATTAGTCTTCTAATTGCAAAACATGCTCAATGTGATGTCCTCTCAGCTCGCTATACTTACATAATGCTCTTGACGGAAAAGTCCAGTCTAACAGATTTCCTGCGATTTATGGTACCTAAAGAATATTATCGCCACCAGTATCACCAGATCGAAATCCCTGTGACTTTTATCTGTGGGATTATTTAAAAGATAGTGTGTTTAAACAGAATCCACAAACAATAGAAGAATTGAAAGCATCAGTTGAAAAAATTTCCCAAATTTCAACAGCTACTCTGTCCACAGTACTGCAAAATTTTGTTGTTCGTGTGCAGAGCACTAGGGAATAGGGATTAATTCCCCGTGAGTAGAGAAGGTACAGTAAAATGATCATGTTTTTTTTATTTCAGTTATTAAACAATATAAACCAAGAATCACCCGATATATATATATATATATATATATATATATATATATATATATATATATATATATATATATATACACACACACACACACTAACCTTAGTTTGCTTCCGCCCAAATTGTTTAGTCTGACGAAGGTCAAGCTTGTTGCTTCACCTTGGCCCTACAGCTTAACGTGGAGTCCGACCCACCACGGATGGTCAGAAATTACAAAGTCCTTGCCCGGACTCGATTTCACGATTGGAAAGATGAACAGCTGGGTAAGCTGCGCGCCGCCTGCTTTCGCCGGGAATCAAACCCGGCGTCGATGGATTCGTAGTCAGCGATGTTAACCACTACCGATATACAGGGTGGACCTAAAAAACTATTACCATGATTTTGAACAATATAAATTTACCTTTATCAAATGTTATTTGTACAATCAATATATGTCCTGTATAGAATTTCATGGTCTATCTCGTAGTGAAGTTGAATTTTTGCTAACTGTAACCATTATTTTGTAATTCGCTGTTATACAGACACGGGTAGAAAAACTTTGTTTCTATACAGTTACCTAATTGAGTCCAAGATTATGCGGAATGTGCCCTCTTCCATTATCAATGCACGCTTACAACCTTGACTTCTCCCTTATCGACGGCAGTACCGCATCAAGGATTTTTTTCTTGGTAATAAGCAGCAGTGATTTTGGCATTTTGACCAACAAAAACAATCTCTGACTTCCCTAACTGAAATAAAGATGGAACCATGACTTTTTGAGAAAAATGCGGACGTTCCCTGCAGAGTCAATCTAGACTGATAGATTTTTTGTCCTGTCTTCCATAAAGTCGGTGATTTTGTGTGTTTATTGTTGAAGCAACCGTAAAGGTCTTCTCGTCGCTGAACCATATTTTCGACACTTCTCTGTCTGGGAATCGATCTAACAGAGCACGACATTTTTCAACTCTTGCCTGCTTATTTGATACAGAGAGCTTATGAACTTCGACTCTTTTAAAACATTTAAGACCTAGATCATCTTTTACTATACGACGAACACTAGAGCGAGAAATACCAGTAGTTTTTTAAATTTCTCTAACGGACTCGTGGGTGTTGGGCCGTTCTTCTTGACTGCATATCATGGATGAAACCGTGTCAATATTTTCCTCAGTATGTGATGTTTTTGGCCTTCCACCGCTTTCTTTTCGTTTGGTCGAACCTGTGATATCGATTTTCTTTATAAGATATTGAAGTCCAGGTATCGTCCATCGTTTATTTGGAAACTCTTTCTTCATTCGTTTAGCACCCCAGTGTTTCTCCTTACGCAGGTTCAATATCAATGCTTCATCTTCCAAAGAGTATTTCATTATGTTATAACTTGTTCACCAACTATAGCAGAATGATCGTCTGAAATGAAAAAGGAAATAAATTAATTATTTTGTGTAAAAATTAGGAAAATTAATTATTTATGGAGAAACTGACTGTCATCTGAAAGTATCAGTTACTGACTTTGACCGCCTTTCAATTGAGCACCATATTCTGATACCTCCCTCCAGTTGTGAGCCTGTACCTCTACTCCTGGGCCGTTGAATTCAAAGCCAGCGTTTGAAAGAGTAAAAGTATGGGTACAACATACGGCCTCAGCAATAAGATTAATATATAGGGTGAGCCACAATATTTTTTCAAAAGTTGGGTAATAGTTTTTTTGGCCCACCCTGTATATACACAATGAATTAAAATAGATTTCAACAAATAGGGTCCTACTGTTTAAAATATAACTCGCATACTCTTTTCGCAGTTAAATTACAATAAATAAGAAAAGTTGTGAATGGTTAATACTGGCCAATCACAATTGGTGTTTCAAACGTTTTCGGCCTTTACGCCCTGCCATGAGCATGATAAAAAAAAGTGGAAACAGCATTCGATTTGGATGCAGATTTAAATGCTGAGCTCCTGGAATTTAATGTATTTTCAAAATAGAACAATCATCTTCGAGTATTTTAAATACTTTTTGAATATTCCCACAAAAATGTATTTTGTTTATGAAACGCAAATACATTTCAAAATAACGTATTTTCACTACTGTTTTTTCAACAGTCTCTCTCGATTTATCTGTTTTCCCGTTGACAAAACTACCAGAAACCCCCTCTGGGGGGGGCGGAGCGTTTTTTGCGGGCATTTGCCCTTGGTTCCTCCTTCCTGCATAAAAAATTATAACAATACACGTTCCTTTCTCGTATTAACAGCCTGTCATAACATAAGGTTTCATACATTTATGCTATTTCTCCGAAACATGGAAACCATAAGGTAACTTTCTCTTTCACAACCTACCAAATTGGTTGTTCAGCTCTTCAAATATCAGGAATAAAATTGGGCTTAAATTATTTTCCCGGATGAAGAAGTTATGATTGAATATTTAGGTCTGTGAATCCAGTTTCTTTCTTCAATTTGTTCCTGTTGATTCCTTATAAACTTTTGAACGTTGTGACGTAAAAGAGATGACAAATTTGCGTCGCATTCTGTTGCAAATTTATTGGATTAAATGATATTCACACGCGTGAATCTATGGGATTATTGTATACACGCAAAGTAAATGTAGAAGCCAGTTTGTCGTTGTAATTTTTTTTATGCAACACGGAGGGCTCAAGGGCGAATGCCCGCAAAAGCCCCCCCCCCCCCCCCCCCAATAGAAGAAAAAGAGCCAAGATCAAGGTCCAGGGTTTTCAAGATGCCTGGACATTCTGCGTTTGAAATTACTATGTTTTTTTTTTTTTTTTTAAAGAGGAGGAGCAATCATTCGAGTTATCCTTTAATCAGGGATTAACTTTTAAGATAAGTGGGAAATGCCGCAAATTACAAATGGACAAAATTTCGCATTCTTCCTGAGAAGATTCCAAAGTTTTAAATGCAAAAAACTTCACTTTTCTACGTGAAGGTCAAAATATGATAATAAAAACCATCTTTGATAACCAAATATGATAAAAAAACTGTCTATTAGAGTGGGTTTTTATTATCATATTCCGAAGTTTGTAAATAAATGGTTTGTATGACTTGGAATTATAAAAAAAGATGGTGGGCTACTAATCGGAAGGTCGTGGGATTTAGCCCGGGCTAGGACTTTGTAATTTCAGGATTCCTCGGCGAGTTGTAGTTCGGATTTCACGTTAAATTGTAGGTTCAAAGTGGGTCGAAAAGTTGACCTTTGTCAGAATGAGCAATTCAGGCGTAAGCAAAAACAGTTATAATAATAATAATAATAGTAATAATCATAAATTAATAATAATATTATTATTATTATTATATATAAAAATATAGAACTAGTTACATAAAATATATTTCTATGATAAGTACTGGTTTGAATTATTAATTATATTTTTATTTAAAATTATACCATAAAATAGATTTTTCTGTTTCCCCATTTTCATTGTTGAAATTCGGTTTGCATAAACGCTGAATCATGCAGTAGTATGCGGGTGTTATATTTCGGTGCTTTCACAATAATAAATTCTTCTTCTTTTGTGTGTGTGTGGGGGGGGGGGGGATCGAGACTGCATATTTGTGGAGTCTGGCTATTTTCTATACTTATTATTTACTCTTTTTAACGTTTATACTCTAGTTAATATATATATATATAATATATGATGAGCCGGGCGTACCTGGCTATGTGAGGTGGAGAGCGCAAGAATCCAACTCACTACTTCACCAGGCCAACTCGAGAGGAGGGGCGACAAGCTTGACCTTCGCGAAATGAGAAATCATCGCGCGGAACCTTTGTAAGGTGTAAGGTAAGGTTATATATATATATATATATATAATATATATATATATATATATAATCATAATGACAATGATAATGCTTATAAGGTTTATTGGCTGCAGAAACTATTGGTACTTAAAAATAAGTACAATATTCATGAAAGTAATGATATATATAATATATATGTAAAAATGAACAATGAATAATTCCTATATAATTCGTATATTTATATAAATCCTCATGTTTACCTAATCCGTGTATTTATTTAATCTTTATATTCAAATATTCATTTTTACATAAAGACCAAACTCGCATAACGCAAGTTTGGATGTCTTTAGTATTCAATGTGTGATAAATTCTTTAACATACTGTAATAATAAAGACTTTACACTCTATACGTCATTAGTTATATGCTGTTCAATTCATACGTCCATGTCCTTTCTTGACCTCTATCTTTTATTAATTTTATTCAGCTACCTATTGTCTACCTATTGTTTTGACTACCGATATGTGTACAATACTTTATGCATTCGTACATGTCCACTGATGACGTACATAGTTTACCTTACATGTAAGTACGTTCACATGTATACTTTTTACTTATTTTTTTAATTATTTAACCTCTCGTAAGATACTCGTGGATGCTGATACGAATATTCAGTTTTCCGATGACGTCGTCAAAAAAACGAGCCTCGGAACCCGAAATCCCTCTTGCGCCTGCTACAAATTTATAACATAAGGTTTATGTTGTATGTTATGTTGTATATTTATGTTATATCATAAATGTCCGTGTACTTCCGTATCTTATTTCAGTATCAGATATGTCAATTAGCAATTTGCTAAAATTGTAAGTAACTGTATAATTTAATATATGTACTTAATGTACTTTAATGAAACTGCGATTAACGATATAGGTGAATGTGAATTAATTGATAATTATAATCATCTAGTTGTAGTAAACCAAAATTACAATGTACTTAATAATGTATTAGGTGTACTCAATGTACGACTCCGACGTGAAGTCGTCACCCAAAAATGTATAATCGGCAAATATATTTTTTCTGGTTCACTTCTTTTATATTAATTTTTTTTATTTAAGATGAAATAATTCGCAGATTCTTCAAGGGGGAAGCTTAACCTTCACTGCACTCCCCAAAAATTTAGACTTATTTATTTCTTGTATTGTAAATTCATTCATTCCGTCTTAGCTCTTCAGCGAGGAGGTCGGAGCTCCTCGTTTTAAATTCCGGCCTGAGCCATGTCGAAAGAGGTCGAACCTCTCCCCCTGTAAAAGTCTGATCTAACTTAGAGGCTGCGCATTACCTGTACATTTTAGCAGTAAATCAGTAAAAGAAAGTTTTTTATCTTCTCCTTCGAGCTTTGTTCTCTTCAGAGAACTCAGTCAATAAAGTAGAGAAATATAATTTCCTGATACTTATAAGAAGCATCGAGGAACCGTCAGATAATTTAGTAAGTTTTCACAGATCCTCCGAACCACTATAGAAGAACTCGGAGAGTAGTATAGAAGAAACTACTGCGAGTAACAAATCCGTTGCTGCCTCCTAACCAGAAAACCCCCGTCGACTTCGAACCAACCAAGGCCATAGGGCATAGACGGGTGTGTATATATAGATATATATATATATATATATATATATATATATATATATATATATGAGAGAGAGAGAGAGAGAGATTCTTCCATGCAATGAGTATTGCATTTTATTGTCCAGTATTTTTTGCAGTTTCTCTACTTTGTAGAGAGAGACTGTATTTGGCTGTATTTTCAGACTAGGACAGGATAAATAAATTATCTTCCAAAGTTTCTCAACAATTCGTTCTCATACTTCACCATATATTCTATAAGCCAGCGTCCGGAGTCCAGTGGGTAACACCATTACCCGGTGGTTAACGCAATGGTTGCATTAGTTGGCCTGATCGCTGTACCAGTTTCTGACCTTTCTTACTGATAATTGTGCCACAGCGTATACAGTGCCATGTGTTATTATATTTATAAAAAACTTGTACGTATATACTGTATACTAAGAGTACATTGATGAAATAAAGATTTTAGTTTAAATTATTATTATTAGTGCGGCGGAACTCTGTTTACGTATGATTTACACAGACAATCGCAAGATAAAATCTGTAGAAACTTTAAACCATACTTTTTTTCACACAACTTGTAAAGTCCATGACTTGCCAAGCGTAGCTAGCTATGAGGCAGGAAGAGAGTAGAAAGCAACTATCTCCTACATCAAATCCTAAATGAGTCGGTATGCTGCATAGGAGTCGAACGCGGATCGATCCTGAACAGTTCGAAAAAATGGGAGTAATATATATATATATTTATATATAATATATATACATACAGGGTGTTTCAACCTGTCTGCCATACTTTAGGGGGGTGATATCGAGTAAGAAAGTTAATACAACATAGGTGCTATTTCCAACTGTTGCGGAGCTACGAACGTTTTAAGGTGTGCAAACAACAAATCCCTACTTGTGTGTAATTCGATAGATGGCAGTACTGGTGGTAGTTTCCGTCCATTATCGTGGACCCCGAGATCTCCGGACCTAACCCCGTTAGATTTCTTTTTATGGAGCCTTATGAAGAGATGGTCTACAAGACCAAAGTACAAACGAAACGAGAGAGGAACTCTCGCGTCGGATTATGGATGCCGCTGCTTACACACGAGAACACCCCGAAATGATTCAATGGGCAGTGGATTCTTGTTTGGAACGAGCAAGGCTGTACATTGAAAACCGAGGCGGCCATTTTGAACATTTATAAAGTGTATCTCATAAAATGTAGCAATAAATACATCAGATTAATACTCTCGTTTATTTTTTTCCATGTATCTTAAAGCGTCCGTAGCTCCGCAACGGTTGGAAATATCACCGATGTTGTATTAACTTTTTTACTCAATTTCATCCCCCAAATCACCCCCCAAAATATGGCAGACTGGTTGTGAAACACCCTGTATATTCGCAAAGCATGCAAACTTTACGCAGTATGCGAAAATGTATCGTACAATTTCATATAATTAAACCATTTGTTTACAAGTGATGCGTAAAATTAAGTTGCCGGTTATCATTATATGATTTTTTTTCATAACTAATGCAAAAGGACTACACTTTTCAAAGAGCTTACACCTGTTTCATGTGGTGATTCCTCACTTTACGGAGGTCAGGCTCGTGGTTTCACCTTTAGAGTTGGCTTGGCGCAGGAGAGAGTTGTTTTCTTAAGATCTCATTTTACATAGCCAGGTGCACCCGACTCATCAGGATTATCCTGAGACGGGTGTCTAGTCTTCTTTTAAAGATTTCCACCTCTACACCATTTGCGTTTCCTAAGTTCTTTGAGAAGCTAGTTGAATGGTCTTGGCCCTTTGATAACAAAGCTGTTTTCCTTCAGGGTTGAGGATGTTCTTTGTCAGCCTTTACAGTAGTTTGGGAACACCACACAGTCTTCCTTTCCTACTTTCCACTGATGTTTCAATGGTGATACGGTCCAATTTGAGATTAAGAACTCGTTTATCTATTATTTGCCATGTGTAAATAATTATGGTGTACTTCTCTCTTCTTTCCAGCGAGTATAGATTTAACTTACGTTATCTTTCTCAGTAATTTAGTTCGTTTCATTCATTGATATATATATATATATATATATATATACAAACATAAGATGAATTTCACAATTAAACACCTGAAATGAATGAATGATGCAAACCCACAAGGAAAAAGAAAAATGATTCCAAGGCCTTTCTAAATACACGAAAGGCCTTGGAATAATTTTTCTTTTTCCTTGTCGGTTTGCATCATATATATATATACTACTATTCATAATCATGCTAACTGACATAGATATAGATGAAGACGTTACCAGAGACAGCACAGTAACATCCTTTGCCGATGACACAAAGATCATTAGAAAAATAAGAAACCCAGAGGATATACGATCTCTACAAACAGACGAACAGAATCTGCAAGTGGACGGAAGACAACAATATGAAGTTTAACACTGAAAATTTTCACTTATTAAGGTACGGAAGAAGGGAGGACCTAAAATCCATTGAATACTAACTATACCCCAAATGGACAGGAAATTCAGAGAAATTCTAAAGCAAAAGATTTAGGAGTTGTAATGACTGATGATGCGAAATTTGGAACACAAAATAAGATTACAGTAAACAGAGCAAAGAGAGTAACTGGGCAGATACTAAGAACCTTTAAATGAAGGGATAGGAATATAATGATTCCTCTACTGAAAACACTGATCATACCCAAGTTGGAATACTGCTCGGTCCTAACATGCCCATATAAAAAAGAAGACATTGGACAGCTAGAAGGGATTCAGAGAAGCTTCACAGCCAAGATCGATGGGTGCAAAGCAAAGAACTAAATTATTGGGAAAGGTTACGCGAATTAGACCTATATTCACTGGAAAGGAGACGAGAAAGATACACCAATATTTACACTTGGAAAATAATGTAAAAACTAGTACCTAATCTTACTCTGAACCTGTAACTCCCCAAACAACAGTGGAAAGTAGAAAAGGAAGACTGTCGTGTTCCCAAATTAAAGGCTAGACAGTAAACATCCTTAACCCTGAAAGAAAATAGTTTTGTTGAGAGAACCAAGACTGTTTAATCAGCTGCCCAAAGCCCTAAGGAACAGAGTGGTGTTGCGGTGGACATCTTCAAAAGAAGATTAGACGCCTGGCTCAGAACAATCCCCGATGAGCCGGGCGTACCTGGCTATGTGAGGTGGAGAGTACAAGAAACCAACTCTCTACTTCATCAGGCCAACTGATCCGCATCCGCAGTTGTTGAAAAACTGACATCCGGTCCACCACTAAATACATATACAGGGCGTCCCAAAAAAATGTATACACACTTTAAATAATTATAAAGGCAGTGTTTATTAAATACATTTCATTTTCAAAATGTAATAGATCTACAGACATTATTTAATTGTTTTGTCAACGCCTGTTTTCAAACTGACGTCCGTTCTGGTCCGGCACTGCTGATAACGCGAAGCAATGGAATCGCAAACATCACGAAACATTTCGTTTGGTATTTGTGTGCATTCTCGTTCAATGGCTGCTCTCATTCAGCGACTGTTGCAGGTTTTATAGCGTAGACTTTGTCTTTTTAAGTATCCCCATAAAAAAAAGTCTAGTGGTGTGAGGTCTGGTGAACGCGAGGGTATTCTACGAAACCCCTTCGTCCGTCCACATCCACATCGTGCCAAAGTACCACTCGCAATACTCCACTCTTCGGTCCGGATCATCTTGATTAATAGCATGGACTAATCTTGGAATGTAACTTTGTCCATTGACAGCGCTTCAAAATGCGTTTGGACACGATTCTGAAATTCTACCTCACGACTCGCTTGCCGCACAGATTTTCTTGGACTTTGTGATACGTTTCCAGTACTCTTTCTTGCTTTGTGGGGCTTGTCGATGTCCGTGTCTTCCGGAACGCTTCTTGTGGACATTCTGAACAGTTCCATCGGCTTCAAACTTATCTCTAATTCGAGTGATGGTAAGTCGCGTTGGTGGATCTGTTTGAAACTCCCTCCTAAACTGTCTTTGCACTTCAACTGCGTTTTCACACTTCCAGTAGCATTTTAGAATGAATTTCCTTTGTTCAAAGCTTAGTCTGACTGCCATTATTAATTCTAATGGTTTAACTTGGAAAGAAAGAAACATCAATTGAGCTATCAGCTGTTAAAGTGTGTATACATTTTTTTGGGACGCCCTGTATATACAGTATATTAAGTCTGAATATGGTCTTGGCCATTGTCGCAATACCGCTTCCCGTTGATCAACGAAGTTAAAACGACATTGGATCCAGATAATGTAGTTACCCGTGGTTCGGATTCCACGTAAAGTTATAGGTCCCCTCAATCACGTGACCATCATTGCATGTTACGAAAAGGTTAAAACCCGAAAACACACACACACACACACACACCACACACACACACATTAATATTTTGATTGAAAGTGTAAATGAAAAAGATTTCGCTGTGGGGATAATAAGGCTTCGCTATTTGCGTTACCTTTATTACCAAACTTATTTCTACAATAAAACTATTATTTAGGATTGAATAAATGCAGTGAACTAGAAAGAGAGAGAGAGTTACAAGGAGTTACAAGGAAAGAAGTACCTCAAAAGGCCTTGCGGTCTATACCGAGGAGGTACAATGGCAACGGGTGCCACGGAAAATTTTCTACACACTTAAATAGTGTGCAGATTTGGTTCTAACCTTTTCTTGAAATGATCCACAGAGGAACTGTTCACAACTTCTGAAGGTAAACTGTTCACGTGTCACAGATCTTATATGCAAAGTAATTCCACACACACTAGTCCTAAACCGTTTCAAATCCAACTTCCAACCATTGTTGCGAGTTGGGTTATCATTTAAACTAAACATGTTTCTAAAATCGACATCGTTGAACCCGCGTAAGAGCTTGAAAACCTCGATCAGTTGACCGCGCAGCCTCCGAGTTTCCAGCGAAAACAAGTTCAGGGCGCGTAACCGTCGATTGTAGCCCATATACCTAACCGAAGGGATTAACTTTGTGGCCCTCGCCTGCATTCGCTCCAGCCTCTCAATATCTTTCCTGAGGGTCGGCGACCAGAACTGCACAGCATACTCCAGGTGTGGCCGAACCAGGGAATTGTACAGAGAGAGCACAATCTCCTTGTTCCAAAACTGAAATTGTCCTCCTGGTATAACCCAACAACTTCTGGGCTTTCCTTTCCACCTCTACGCCCTGTTTGGTAAACTTAGGTCGCTGCTAATTAGCACACCCAAGTCCTTTTCCAAATCAGTCGCCTCGATATTACTCCCCAACATCGAGTAGTCCGACTTGGGATTGGCGTAGCCAATGTGCATCACCTTGCATTTTACCCAAGTTAAAAACGGCATTTGCCTTTTTCGGACCCTCTCCTATCCTACTAGGTCCGCACGCAGTTGCTCGATCGCCTCCGGCGTCCCAACCAGAGGTGCGGAGTCGGGAGTCGGGGCTTTTTTTGAAGAGTCGGGAGTCGGTAAAAACGACCGACGACCGACTCTTTGATTCAATTTCTATATGCCAACAATTTACCAGAATACTACTCTGCCCTAAATAAATCTTCCTGAACTAATTCTAGATTCACATTTCCACATTTGATTTATTGTTCTGGTAAATCTTAGCAAATGAATTTCATATTTCTATTTTAGGATACTAGGTACCATATAAAAATTAGCAATATATTAATTATTAATTTAATTAGCCCCTATTAGTAATGAGTCGTGGGCCTAGTAGAATCAGCAGTCTTTCAATATTTTAAGCTAAATGATGAGTATATTTTATTTGTCAAGTAGAAAGGATGTAAAGAGTGTAATGCAAAAATTAGTGCTTACCTGGAAACATGCTATGCTCCAACTAGAGCCTCAACTTGAACGCCATCTACGAAACAAACATCCCAATATTTATAAGGTTGTAGATCAGCATGAGAAAGAGTCGGGAGTCGGAGTCGGTTTTTAAAAATACCGACTCGGGAGTCGGTGTTTTGGCCGACTCCCCATCCCTGGTCCCACATTGGCCCCAAGCTTGGTGTCATCAGCGAATTTGGCGATCCGACTGACGATGCCACCGTCTATATCATTTATGTAAATGACAAACCAGTGGCCCCAAAACGGAACCCGAGGAACCCCGCTAATGACCGAGGCCCAACCCGAACTAGCCCCTTTAATTACAACCCTCTGCCGCCTATTCTTCAGCCAGTTTTTCAATCCACCTACCTACTTCCCCACCGATACCCAGCGCGCGCACTTTCGCATTAGCCGGCGGTGAGGTACCTTATCAAAGGCTTTCTGAAAGTCGAGAAAGTATATAATCGCCCTACTCTTATCATACTCACTCAACATGACGTGAAAAACTCGAGCAAGTTGGTGAGACACGACCTATGCCGTCTAAACCCATGTTGGGAGTCCCCAACAGCTTGTACGAATCCAAATGGTCAACGATCCTATCGGCTATTATCCCCTCTAATAATTACCTACAACTGAAGTGAGACTAATGGACGATAGTTCCCTGGACTTTTGTGATCCCCTTTCTTAAAGATAGGGGTCACGTTGGCTTTCCCTCCAGTCACCAGGCACCTGGCCCGTCTACAACGATTTGTTGAAGACTGTAGCCAGGTGGGGAGCCACCTGGTCGCGCACCTCCCGCAACACTCTGGGGAGAAACTGTCTGGCCCAGGAGCCTTAAACGCGCTCAGTTTGTCTATTCTATCGGCAACGCTGTCGCGGTACATCGAACACTATCCAGGCCAGCACCTTCGTGCCTGACGCCTGGCTCGGGGATGATGCGGGTGTCCTCCTGGTGAACACTCCGGCAAAGCACTCATTAAGCACATTGGCGATGTCCGCGTCGGAGGTCCGCAGGAACGCGCTTTATTAACATAACTGAAGAACTCCTTAGGGTTCCCCTGCAGAGGCTTGCCACCGTAGTTCTTCGTTACGTTTCCTTCGCTACCTAACCTTCACTTTCACTTCCCTGCACAGGCGGACATACGCTCAGTGTTCTCATGGAACGATTGGCTTTCGCTCTCCTATACCCTACTTTCCTATTTCGATAGCGAAGCGATGTCACGATTGAACCACTTCGGCCCGGAAGCAGAGGTGACGGTTTTGAGGGTTATGGCAGCAGACTGCAGCACCATAAACTCGTCCGGAATGCACTCCACACTCCCTCAAACATTGCCGCCGACATTCT
>JAJOZX010007655.1:0-72500 GCA_023014485.1 Bathynomus jamesi | reverse complement strand
AGAGATTTTCCCATCCCTGCTAAACGAGGAAGGTAACTTCCCAGTTTACTTCCAGCAAGATGGAGCTCCACCTCATTATGGTCTTCACGTGCGTCGGTATTTGGATCAGCAGCAGTTTTCCGGATGCTTGGATTGTCGGCGTGGTCCTGTGGAGTGGCCTCCCAGATCCCCAGATCTCACCCCCCTTGATTTCTATCTTTGGGGGCACTTGAAGGCCATGGTGTATCAGGAAAAGATACGAGACATAAATCATCTAAAGGAACGTATCACCAACGCCATTACAAGCATAACGTCAACTGTGCTAATGCGTGTTCATCAACAGTGGGGAACACGTATTGAAATGTGTTTTCAAAACAATGGCAACCATGTAGAGCATATTATATAAATAAAAATGGTTATCCATAAAAAAATGTTTATTTTTCCTATGTATGGAAACTTACGGCCCACCCTGTATAACCTTACCTTACCTTACAAATGTTCCGCGCGATGATTTCTCACTTCGCGAAGGTCAAGCTTGTCGCCCCTCCTCTCGAGTTGGCCTGGTGAAGTAGTGAGTTGGATTCTTGCGCTCTCCACCTCACATAGCCAGGTACGCCCGGCTCATCGGGGATTCTTCTGAGCCAGGCGTCCAGTCTTCTTTTGAAGATTTCCACTGCAACTCCCTTCGTGTTTCTTAGGTCTTTGGGCAACTGATTAAACAGTTTTGGTCCTCTCACTGCAAAACTATTTTCTTTCAGAGTTAAGGATGTTCCCTGTTTCGACTTCAATTTGGGAATACGACATAATCTACCGCTTCTACTTTCCACCGTTGTTTGGGGAGTTATGGGATTCAGAGTAAGATTAGGGACTAGTTTCTCCATTATTTTCCAAGTGTAAATAATGGTGTATCTCTCTCTTCTCCTTTCCAGTGAATATAGGTCTAGTTCTCGTAACCTTTCCCAGTAATTTAGTTCTTTGCACCCATTGATCTTGGCTGTGAAGCTTCTTTGGATTCCCTCCAGCTGTCTAATGTCTTCTTTTTTATATGGGGATGTTAGGACCGAGCAGTATTCCAATTTGGGTATTATCAGGGTTTTCAGTAGAGGAATCATTACATTCCTATCCCTTCGTTTAAAGGTTCTCAATGTCTGACCCGTTATTCTCTGTGCTCTGTTTACTGCTATCTTATTTTGTGTTTCAAATTTCGCATCTGTCATTACAACCCCTAAATCTTTTGCTCTGGAATTTCTCTGAATTTCCTATCCATTTGGGGTATAATATTCCATGGACTTTAGGTCTTCTTTTTTCCGTACCGTAATAGCTGAATTTCTCGGTGTTAAACTTCATATTGTTGTCTTCCGTCCACTTGTAGATTTTGTTTATGTCGGTTGTTGGGATCCTTTGTCTTCTGGGTTTCTTATTTTTCTACTGATCTTTGTGTCATCCGCAAAGGATGTTACTGTACTGTCTCTGGTAACGTCCTCATCTATGTCAGTTAGCATGATTATGAAGTAGTTTGGAGCTAATACTGTTCCTTGTGGTACCGAGCTGAGGACCTCTGATTCTGATGACGATACTCCTTGTACTGTAACGACTTGCCTCCGCTCACTAAGGAAATTATATATCCATTTCCCTACTTTTCCTGTTATTCCCATATATTTCAGTTTATGTATTATGATTCCGTGGTCACACTTGTCGAACGCTTTAGCAAAGTCTGTGTATAGTACATCATAGTTTTCATTACTTTCAAGTGAATCAATAATGTTGTTGTAGTGTTCCATTAGTTATGATAGGCATGATCTGCCCGACCGAAACCATATATATATTCCCCAACCAAAGATTCTAAACGGGTCGTTTTAATGATGCTTTTCAAGAAATACTTTAAAGAAAAAAGCTTTGAAAAGAAAGTCAATCAATAATTTATATTTCTTTCCTTCCTTTGGCGAACTCTCCCAAGTTCATCGCATCCATCTGCATTGACAACCGCAATCATCGCGTAATGTCTTTTAACACAGATCGCGAGAATTCCTGAACCTATGACACCGCAGTGTAGCAAACCAGTGTGACGTTCCTTTACGCTCCAATCTGGTATATATGTAAGTGCTTAATCTTAGAGAGAAGTATTACGGTACTCTTTTAATAATATTAGTTTGAATTCATACAATTATTAAAATAAATATCCGTAAATATAGATAGATACTAATACAAAAATATTCGTATATACTCGTCGTTGCCAAACAAACGCCACATCATCACTACACAAGGTATCGTACACTCAGGACGCTCATCTTGCTATGTACCAATTCATTCAGATAGGCGGAAAGGAGGTAATCAGCGTTTGATTACGCGCCCCGCATCATTAGTTTACGGCAGCTTGAGATTAAAGTAGTTATATGGCGTTTTGGTGGTATTTCCATGCTTTGCATTTACGATGTTTAAGCAGAAGGCTTCCGACGGCTAAGAAGCGATCGAATCAAACAAATGTACGGGGAAAGCAAATAGCGTATGTATGCCTTGTTCGCAATCATGTATGGCCATTAAGTTTTCATAGTTTTGCGTGTGTAGCACACACACACACACCACACACACACACACACCACACACACGTTTGGTTATCTTAAAGAAACTTCAATATTTCAATTGTGGGTGACGATATTTAACCAGCTGTATCCCTTTTTTTTAATAATATTTAGTGATTTTCAATAAAAAAAAAATTTGAAACTATAGCGACAACGCTAATGTCGTTGCTACACGCACGTTCTTGTCACGATGAGCTCGGTGTACATCCTAATAATGTCGAGGTTTCGTAATGTAGCCAAGAACACACACACACACACACACACACACACACACACACATATATGTTCCGTTTTCTCTCTCTCGTCTTGCGCGGAATATCTCCTATACAAGCGTCGTTCTTTACGTTATTTATACTGCGTGTTCTTTGCAGTTGAATGTATATAATGTTACGGCATGCGGGAGGTGCCCCTTGGGGCATTGGTTTCTGCGAGTATGTAGAAGAATTACGGCATTTGGAAGAGTGAAGTCCATGGTGTAATGGTATCGCGTCTGACCGGCAATCGGAAGATCCCGGGTTCGATTCCCAGGTGGTTACTTCATTTTTTCATTTGTTCCGTTTTCTCTCTCTCGTCTTGCGCGGAATATCTCCTATACAAGCGTCGTTCTTTACGTTATTTATACTGCGTGTTCTTTGCAGTTGAATGTATATAATGTTACGGCATGCGGGAGGTGCCCCCTTGGGGCATTGGTTTCTGCGAGTATGTAGAAGAATTACGGCATTTGGAAGAGTGAAGTCCATGGTGTAATGGTATCGCGTCTGACCGGCAATCGGAAGATCCCGGGTTCGATTCCCAGGTGGTTACTTCATTTTTTCATTTGTTCCGTTTTCTCTCTCTCGTCTTGCGCGGAATATCTCCTATACAAGCGTCGTTCTTTACGTTATTTATACTGCGTGTTCTTTGCAGTTGAATGTATATATATATATATGTGTGTGTGTGTGTGTGTGTGCGTATCTCCGCATAAGCGAAGTACCAACTTTTTAAAATTCAAATATCTAAAAAATTAGTTAGCCAAACCTAATTTAACCTAACCTAACCTAACCTTAGTGCCATCGAACCGAGATTGGCGTAATAAGTGTTTCTGACGCGACTGAGAACTCGAAGGTTGTTTTCTGTTAAATCATTAAATAGTGAGGTACTCGCTAACTTGGCCTAACCTCAACTAACCTAACTCAGCGTAAGCTAACCTAATCAGGACCAACATATGTAGTTTTTCACATTAAAACATTTATCGATATTTTATATACATTTTTTATTTTTTATTTTCTCACTTATCGGAAGTGTTACCTCACAAAAAAATTTACCCCATTACATCTGAATTATCAAACACTCTACCTTACTTATTCCCAGTTGCCTGTGTGTGCGCGCGCGTATACACACACACACACACAAAAGTTTGGCTATCGAACAAAAGCGCGACATTTTCACATATTTAATTTCGTATCGCGACATTTACCCACTCTAAAAAACTAATACATTTAAGTTTTAACCTAACCTAATCTAACCTAACTTAGCTTAACCTTAAATATATCCCCTTTTTCACGATAAAAGATAGCATTTATAAAGATACGTACGTTCGTGTCGCGATAGGGTGTGGGTGTATCCTAAAAATTGTCGCTATTCTGTAGGGGAAGGCGAGAAAAAACACAAACACACACACATTTCATATATATAAAATATTAATAATAACTAAATGCTCTTCATTTTAAAGAATGTAAAATGAAAAGTTCCTTGTTTTAAGAATCGGATTTATTTTTAATGTTTATTATTTTGTTTGGTCCTTATATTTATAAAATAACTTTCGAATTTAATTAAACGAAAGTAATTTCATTGTCGTGAAATTCGCATAAATGTTTTTCCTTCGCAATAATAGTATAAATTTTTGTATACGAACTTTATGGTCCTTTTATTAAACAACGGAACAATATTTGCTCTTACAAATATATTATTCTCTTCGCTAAATTACGTAGTTAATAGTCGAACACCCACTGAAACAAAAAATTATTTAGGCCAAAGTTGTTAAGAAAATAATTTATAATAGCTAGGCAAGGAATAATAATAATAATAATAATAATAATCTTCTATACTATAATAAGAGAGCTGTCCGTCCGTCCGTCCGTCCGTCCGTCACACTTTCAGAAATTGAGAAAAAATTGTGAGAAAAAAATTCAGAAATTGTATTACGGGCGGCAATGTGAAGCTCAAGATTTTCATGACTGTGTTCTTTTCTGTAGTTTAGCCTGTCTGTTTGTCTGTTTGTGAAATTTATCCCGGGCAGTAATGGGGGAAGGGTGGGGGTAATGGGGATGGGTGGGATAATGGGGAGGGTGGGGTAATGGGGAGGGGTGGGGGTAATGGGGGAGGGGGTTAGCCCCCAAGTTGCATGAATGGGGGTGAGGAGGTTTTGGGAGATACCAGATTCAGAAATGTTGACACAATGTGAAGCTCAAAATTTTCACGGCTGCGTTCTTGTCTGTAGTTTAGCCTGTCTAACCGTCAGCGAAGCGACGGGAACTGTACTAGTAATAATAATAATCACGTACCATAATTCATCGTCTGTCTGTTTGTCTGTCTCCTTTTCAGGTCCAAATAGGTGGACCCATTTTTTTTTAAACTTGGTGACAACACACTCTGGGATCCCTGGGGTGTTTTTAGCAATTTTTTTTTTTTTCAGATCGGATGTTCCCCAGAAAATTTATCCCAATTTACATTTATTACAATTCACATCCCAATGGTCTTGGGATGTGAAACTCAAAATTTTGATGGTTACTTTCATGAATTTGTTGATCTGCTTTTCTGGCTATTAGAAAAATATACACTTTCCTGTCAATGAAGTTTACGAGTAAACCTAGTCCCAACACGCTTTTAAACAGTTTCATACACTTTCGTGGAGTGAAGAAGACCAAGTTGGTGAATACATTTACAAAAGAACGTAACTATTAAAATTTTTAGCTACGCATCGAAAGCCATGATCGCTAAAAAAAAAAAAAAATGCGACAAGTTGTAATTGAAATTTAACTGCTTCGTGAGTTTCAAGTAAAATCTGTGAAGCTACATTTAAAATTTAAGTGATTCATGGGCTAATTGTAAATGTTAACCTGTAACTCGCTTAAAATTTTCTTAAAATAATTTTCATTACATTTTATTGTTTGACTATTGTGTCAAAAAAAAAATGTGGGAATGTTCTGAAAACTTAATTTTTACATTCACGCTAGCATTCTTCTTTGTCAAGAATAAAATATGTTCCTGAACAATATTCTAGCTTATAATACGAACCCATAGTAATACCATGACTGTACAGTAAATATGTATTGACCAAAGAGTAATAACAGCCTTCCGCAGGGACTACCAAAATGTCCTGCTCGTAGCGGCTTTGGGCTGGGTTTTTTGCTAATAATAATAACAATAATAATAATATCTGTCTATCTATCATCTGTTTCATGTAATCGGCACAACATTTTTAAGGTAATATGAATACCTAAAGAATTGTTTTATATACAGTATATATAGGTGTATATATATATATATTATATATATATATATATATATATATATATTATAATACAGTATATATATATATATATGTCAAACACAGACCGTGCATAACAAGGAACTCTTCTGGGAAAACTAAATCCACCATAGTCCGAACAAGCAATGGTAAATGACAAATACCATAGTTTTTCTTTTTCATGATGCTAGCCCGACGTGGGCAACGGGTCTCGCAAAGAGATCCCATAAATATAGCTTCCCTCACCAGCTATCTGCAAGCAGACAGGATCCAGCTTTGGGACATGGACCTAGGGTTTAAAGCAAGCCTAGTCCCTACATTCAGAACCTCTATATAAGTAAAAGACTCGTTGCATTCACGTCGGATTGAATAAACAAAGAAAAAGGGGTAACTATTGTATTTTTAGCCAAAAAAACCAAAACTTAAACCTCAACCGGGACATTGAGCGTCCACTTTTCAAGGCACGTAACACGTCCGTTTAATATACACAAACTCAGAATGGTCCCCCGAGAAATTTATATGTCAAACACAGACCGTGCATGGAACAAGAACTCTTCTGGGAAAACTAAATCCACCATAGTCCGAACAAGCAATGGTAAATGACAAATACCATAGTTTTTCTTTTTCATGATGCTAGCCCGACGTGGGCAACGGGTCTCTCGCAAAGAGAGAGACCCGTTGCCCACGTCGGGCTAGCATCATGAAAAAGAAAAACTATGGTATTTGTCATTTACCATTGCTTGTTCGGACTATGGTGGATTTAGTTTTCCCAGAAGAGTTCCTTGTTCCATGCACGGTCTGTGTTTGACATATAAATTTCTCGGGGGACCATTCTGAGTTTGTGTATATTAAACGGACGTGTTACGTGCCTTGAAAAGTGGACGCTCAATGTCCCGGTTGAGGTTTAAGTTTTGGTTTTTTTGGCTAAAAATACAATAGTTACCCCTTTTTCTTTGTTTATTCAATCCGACGTGAATGCAACGAGTCTTTTACTTATATAGAGGTTCTGAATGTAGGGACTAGGCTTGCTTTAAACCCTAGGTCCATGTCCCAAAGCTGGATCCTGTCTGCTTGCAGATAGTTGGTGAGGGAAGCTATATTTATGGGATCTCTCTGCGAGAGACCCGTTGCCCACGTCGGGCTAGCATCATGAAAAAGAAAAACTATGGTATTTGTCATTTACCATTGCTTGTTCGGACTATGGTGGATTTAGTTTTCCCAGAAGAGTTCCTTGTTCCATGCACGGTCTGTGTTTGACATATAAATTTCTCGGGGGACCATTCTGAGTTTGTGTGTATATGTATAATATATATATTATATGGAATAACACACATAATTTATTTCTACGTTTTAAAATGATGAAGAGGATACTGCTTTTCATTTTATTAAATATTCGAACTGTGAAAAAAATACATATATCTATTTTCAACGCAATGATTCTTAACCTTTTTCCGGCTCAAGCCACCCCAAAGCCATCTGTCCTTCTTTTGCGGCACTTCGGACGATTTTTGTCTCCCACTGTTTAACATCCAGTTTCCTTTTCTCCCCCTCCCCCCACCTCCCACAACACCACGTAACTTCAAACTGAGCAACTATCTTTCAGGAAGATACTCGCATGTCACATTTAATGGCAAGTCATCCAAAAACAGACTTTTTCCGAACGGGGTCCCTCAAGGCTCTGTTCTCTCACCAACACTGTTCAACTTATACATGCATGACATTCCAGCACCCATAGATAACAAGCTTACCTTATCATATGCAGATGACATCACTCTAACATCCACCCACAACAACATCGACACCGCTACAAATAACCTACAAACACTATTTAAGGTGTTCCATTGGCCTACATAGTCACTGCTCCGAACAACTATCTCATAAATATAAGTAACATAAATATCATCAACTGTTGCCGCAAAATAGAAGTCAACATCTTCCTTCCTTGACTAATCAATTTTAAAATTAGAAAGAGCCGTTTTGAGCAGAAAACAGATTTGTTTATAAAAAACCTCTGAACAGGTAGCTAGAACAACGTGAAAAAAGTGTTAGCAGCTGACGAGGAAGCTTCTAACAGTGGCTGCATCCTCCAGCGCGGGACACGTCAACGCGAAGAAGAGGCGACGTCAAACCAAAACATCAACGCGCTGGTGGCCAAACTTCCTCAAATCTCCGTGCAGCGGGCTGTCTACGGTTGGCCAGACTGGCAGTCGACGGCCTGTTGCGTGGCACGGTCAGAGTGCCGATCGGCCCCGGGGCCGGACCTATTCTCAGCGTGCTATTTTTTCAATTACAGGGAGCAATTGCGTGCTCCCCGAACTACTCTTACTCTCTGGCGACATTAAGATTAATCCAGGCCCCACTACAACTTACACATGTCACCATACACAAAGACATAGACACAATAGCACCATGAGACACATACAGAAGTATAATATTAACATATTACAGTACAACGTAGATGGCCTCACAAACAAAATCATGCAGCTTAGGGAATTCGTACACAAACAAAACATTCACATAGCACTTATACAAGAAACAAAACTAAAACGCACACACAAAACACCCACCATCCCTGACTTCACGGCGATCCGTCAAGATCGTACTGGGGGTAAGGGGGTGGACTCATCACTTACATACGTAAAAGCATTAGCTACACTGATGCTACCCAAAACATTACAAACACAATCCAAGCAGATAACACGATAGAAATACAGGCAGTTAACATTAAAACACTCGCAAAACACAACACCACACTAATCAACATTTACATCCCACCAGATAGTTCACCTCAGGTGCCAGCCAATTACAATCCACAGTTACACAATCTGGTCTCTCTCACTAATGGCATCTTGGGAGGAGACTTCAACGCCAATGACACTAGTTGGTACCTGCACAACCAAAGCAACACCAGAGGCGCCAACATAGCCACACAACTAAACAGCCTCTTCATTCTTAACAATACAGAAGAACATACACACATACCACATCAAGCAGGATACTCAAACTCCTCCCCAGACATAACGTTCTGTTCCCCCTCACTAGCAACACATACACAATGGAGAACAGAAAAACAACTGTCATCAGATCACCTGCCCATCATCATTACAACACATTCTACACTCTGCCCCAACAGCCTTAGGCACACTTACAGAAATTACAAGAAAGCTGATTGGGAACAGTTCAAAATACAGACTGAGGAACAATTCACCACATTAAACAGCACACCCATCATAAACATCAATACAACACTCAAGACATTTAATCAGATCATCAATAATGCAAACAAATTCATACCCAAGGGTAACATTAGGAAATACAACCCAAATTACACTAGAGAAATAGCCCACCTCATAAGGCAACGTAACAACCTCAAATATAACACACAAACCCCACACACAGAAGCCATAAAACAGCAGATACAACAGCTCAACACAGAAATAAACAACAAACTCAAAGAAAAACGAACAGAAACATTCAGGGAATTCATAACAACACTAAACCACTCCACAGATACATCCAGGCTATATAAGACTATAAACAGCATTACCCACTCTAACAGCGGCATTCACACCTCACACGCGGCTATCTGTCGCAGCCAAAATAATATCCCAACATACACACAAGCTAACATTCTAGTTAATCACTACGCAAAGATAAGTCACTTAAACAGAGACAACAACCAGAAACATGCAGACAGACAAACAGCCAGACACAAGAAAACCTATAGACTCGACACAACCATTACACCCTTCAATACAGACCAGACCACCAAGATCATCAAAAACATTAAGAATTCGAAGGCTACTGGACCAGACAACATATCTAACATACACCTTCAACACTTGGGCCCACAAGGAATACTAGCTCTCACAAATATCAGCCCATATTCATACCAACACTGTATTATTCCTGACATATGGAAACAAGGTAAAATTATTACACTACTCAAACCAAACAAAAATCCAACAGAACCAGCTTCCTATAGACCCATTACTTTACTATGCACACCTTCCAAAGTAACAGAAAGACTAATCTTACAAATCACCAACCCACACATTCCACTATCGCCTACTCAACATGGATTCAGACCTCACCACTCAACCACGACATTACTCACTAACCTCACGCAGCACATCATGGATGGCATCAACTCCAGACGACCAGCTCAACGTACACTATTAGCAACAATAGACATTAGTAAAGCATTTGATGCTATCCCACGCTTCCCTCTCATAAACAAAATACTCAACACAAACCTGCACAATAACACCAAAAGGTGGCTGAGCAACTATCTTTCAGGAAGATACTCACATGTCACATTTAATGCCAAGTCATCCAAAAACAAGCTTTTTCCGAACGGGTACTAACAGGCACAAACTTTGGACACCAGCAGGAACAACATCACTCATATACAAACAATATATTCGCTCAGTTATGGACTATGCTAGCCCATGCTGGGCACCCATTATCTCAACACACACATAAACACCTTACAGACAATAAAAAACAACGCACTTCGTATCATTACAGGATGCACTCAAACAACACCAATAGAACACCTGCACACAGAAACAAAATACTGAAAGTTAGGGAACATTTAGACATGAGGGGAACACAATTCATGGCAGCAGCGACAACTAACCCACAACACCGTTGCCACTACATGTACAATCATGCACCAACACCTCGCACCATTAAGGTAACACCAGAGAGACATTATAACCAAATACTTTATTCCATACCACGCCCCACAAACATCACACAGTACAGAAAACACATACACACACACCTAACCCACAAAGCACTGACACGACTCGGTCGGAATGCGGTCCTAGGTGCGAAGCCGCCACCCATTAACAGGTCAGAGATCAGCCTGAGCAGATCGGATCGAGTTAACTTAGCACGATTCCGATGTGGCTCACCCCCAATTTACAGACATATAAACACAGACTAGACAACTCCACAGACGACACCTGCCACCTGTGCCAGGACACACGACAAACAATTGAATACATTATGACAGACTGTGCCGCTCTAGCACAACAACGAACACAACACAACATCACTAGTGCGCTGAACCTCTGGTCCACTCTGGAGAGGGCGATCGTTACCTGCGTGCCGCCGGCTTGCTCGATCAGGGTGGGCTGATCGGCTAAACAACAACAACAACAACAACAACAACTTCAAACTGAGTCTATATAATTTTCGTGTGGACGTTACAAATCGTAAATGTTTTTTCTTTATTTGAAGTTGCCATATATTTAGTAATTTTTTAATTTTTAATTCCTTATTATTTGTATGAAACAAAAATGTCCCCACTAAGGGATTGTGGTAGCGCTTGGGATTCTTGCTCAGGAGGTCTCGGCTTCGAATCCTGGTGGGGGCATTTTTGTTCAAATATATATATATATATATATATTAGTGATGTAGCGGATGTCATTTTTTTCACATCCGCAGATGCGGATGCGGATGAGGATGTTTGATTTCAACATCCGCGGATGCGGATGCGGATGTCTACATTTTCGTTATTTTTTAGGATATATTCGAGATTTGTTGTGTTTAACGTATATAATAAGTTATTATATAGAGAGAGCTGTAGCTATAATGTAGTATAATTGATTAATTGTACAATAATTGCTGTACTTTTCTCTGAACATATAAAATAATATCAAGCATCTAACTAATATAGAAATCAATTAGTGAATTCGTCTGCAAATAAATTCGTTATATTTTGTTGAGTTTCAGCCACAATTAGAAACCATAATTGTGTTACCAGGATGCGGGACGTGAACCCAACTCAAATGCATCCCACCAACCTCTTTCCCCAACCTCCACCCTTGTAGAAAGAGATCTTTAATTAGCTTGATAACTATTTATATTAAGTTTAAAGTTTTATTAGGCATATTTATAAATGAGTAATTAAAATAAAGTAAACTAAGATGTTCATCGTTTAATGTTCAAACTTAATTATAGGAAGGTTATGCTTAAGGAACATTAATTTTTCTGCCTTTTCTGCTGCCAGTCTGTTTCTCTTTTCATCATATATTAATCCAGCACTGCTAAATAATCTCTCGCTTGGTACGTTTGTTGGAGGACAGGCTAAATGTTTCCTTGCAAGTTTACTCAAGTATGGATAGATATTCTGCATATTTTTCCACCAACTAATAGGATTGTCACATGCAGCCAGGCGTTTTTCTTGGTGATAGCTCTCGATCATTTTTACTACATCTTTTGACATCGCGTAGGTCTCGTCATTGCTGCTTGACTCAAGAAACTGAGAGACAGATTCTGTGATAGATTTGCTTGTTGAAGGTGTTGGTTCTGTCACTGAAACTTTTATTCTTTTGGTGGGTGGCGAAGCGACAGATTCAAGAGATTGAAGCTCTTCAACTGCTTTGCCAAGTGATGATTTAACTCGTTCTAATGTACTAGGTGAAAATAACTTAGCTTTGTAACGTGGATCTAAGTAGGTTGCAAGAGAGTAACTTCATACAAGAACAGCCTCTCGTCTTGTCGCTTGCATCACTTTTGCGCACAATGAAACTAGTTCTATTAATATAGTAAATTTGATAATTTCCGCTTATTAATGACATTTTATCTCAACGGTCCACATCCGCACGACATCCGCAGTCCAAAGTGCGGATGCGGGTGCGGATGCGGATGCGAGAAAATGTGCGGATGTTATGCGGATGCGGATGCGGATGTGACCTACATCACTAATATATATATATATATATATAGGGTGGGAGAAAAGTCTTTAAGGATTTTATACATACAACTATTTAGTTAACAACATTATACAGATAAGTGTTCAAATGATGAAACAAATCAAACAAAATGTCTACAAGAATTATTTTATTCATACAAATATTTTGTTAAATTGTAATTTAATCTTCAAAGAGTTCTCCATCCGCTAGGATAAATTTGTGGATTCTTTCTGTGAAACTATTCATTGTTCTTCAGATCATACTGCGTGGGATCCTTTTCAGTTTTTCATTTATTATGCGACAAAAGGCATTCACATTTGGATAGATGAAACCAGGAGTGTAGTGTTTGTCACGCAAATGAACCCAAAGCCAGAAATCACATGGGGTTAAATCAAGTGATCTGGCTGGCCACACTATCAAGGTTCGTATCCAGAATCTCACAGGTAACTGCAGAGTAATGTGGTGGCGCTCCATCATGTTGATAAGCCAATTCCTGCCAACGCCATTAGTAAACTGTGGCAAAACTTTGTCTCTCGATACCTGGCAACAATAGCGTTTTCCATCCATCGTCTCTCTCCGTATCAAAGGAAACGAGTCCTGAATAACACTGTTCAACAAAGATTCTGTTCCTCTGGTAGTGTTGGGTGTTCCTTACTGACTTTTTAGTGCTGATTTCGAAAATATAGTGAAATTTTTCCGTCACCCACAGTTTTTGAGGAAATGATCATTTTTGTTTTACAAAAAACATGAAAATAAGACAAACTGAGTGGTAATATTAAATATTACAGACTCACCTAAAATTTCTTGCTTGATGAGTTACGCTTATATGATACATCTTTGGCTTACCTGATAAGCATCCAACAGTAATCTGTAATCATACTAGGATTCCACTTGCCTTGATACCACTTTTCCATCGTCGAGATATCTTGGTGGAATCGCTCTCCGTGTTCGTCGCTGATGTCTCCGAGGTTTGGTTGGAAAAATTACAAGTGGGAATGCAAAAAATTTATTTTAAGAGACATGTTGCAGCCCAGTATTTTGTAAGCCTGAAGGAGCTCATCAACCAGTTCAGCATAGTTTGGTGATCGACAGTTACCTAAGAAGTTCTGAGTAATTGCTTTGAAGGCGGTCCAGGCTCTATTTTCAAATTCATTTAAGATTCCATCAAAAACAGTATCTTTCATCAGCTCATTGATCTAAGTACCAGCGAAAATACCTTTTATTTTTGCTTTTGTGACACGAGGGAATTTTCCTTTCAAATACTAGAAGCCAGCTCCTTCTTTGTCCATGGCTTTTACAAAGTTCTTCATTAAACTTAATTTGATATGAAGAGGTGGCAAGTAGAGTTTTGGGGATCAACCAGATTTCGATGCGTAACGTTTTTTTGTCCTGGAATTAGAGCTAGAGCCGTGGCTAGTCCTTAACATTGTAATGAGAATGCTTTGCTCGGATATCCCACTCGCAAAGGAAATAGCAGTATTTTGTGTATCCGAGTTACATACCAAGAAACAGCGCAATTACCTTGAGATTTCCACAACTGTGTCAGTTATAATTTTGCGAAGTAATTCCATATTTTCATACGACTCATTCATGTGGACTGCGAGTCTGATAGGAACTGATGGGTAGATGTTGTCACTGTGTAAGCGAACAGCCTTTAAATTCAGTTTCGATGAATCAGTGAACAGTCGCCATTCTTGTGGGTTGTGCTCATGCCCTAAGGCAGTGTTTTTCACTAAGTTTTTTAAGGGAGCCACTTCAGAACATACACACTGAGAGACCCGCCACACACACACACACACACACACACACACACACACACACACACATATATATATATATATATATATATATATATTATATATATACAGCTCATCAGCTGTTCTTTTATGATGACGATCCTATATAAATTGAATATATCCAAATCTCTCTCTCTCTCTCTCTCTCTCTCTCTCTCTCTCTCTCTCTCTCTCTCTCTCTCTCTCTCTCTCTCTCTCTCTCTCTCTCATATGCATCGAGAACCGCCACTTAGGCCATCACGAGCCGCGCAATGAGTACCACTGCCCTCGGGCCACCATCAAACCATCAATACCATTACAAAAACAAGATCTCCGCTCATAGAAAATATATAGTTAAGTTCTTTTGGCGTTTCCGAAAGACAGAAATATTAGCATCGTTAGCTAGCAAGTTCCAGACTTGTAGTCTAGACTCTAGGAGCTCTGTTTGATTCTTAGACAAATTTAAATCTTGTACCACATCATTTAATTCAGGCTGAGTAATTAAATGAGGCTCGTTTGACGAAGTAGGAGGTTGGTATTCTTCATCCCTGCGTGGCACATCATCAGCTGTTTCATCATCATTATCATCGTCATCATATTCTAAAGTAAAGGACTCGGGAGGTTTTGGAACTGGAAATGTTTCACAATGTGCTACCGGTCGTATAGCAGAAGGCAAATTCGGATACACAATTTTATTCTTATTGTTAGAGTTAAAACTACAAATGTTAGTTAAGCAAAAATAGTCGGTTACATGATCTTTACGCTCCCTCCACATCATGGGAACTGCAAATGACACCGACTATCGCTCGCTGTTTATCGAAGCTCCAAGAGTCATCATCGCACAATGTTTGCAACAGATATGAAGAGCCCAACTCTCGTCCTGATCCCCAATTTCACATCCGAAGTAAATTTTGTAAGTTTTTTTTATTAGGGGAGTAATGCTTTTTCTCAGAGCTTTCAACACTACTTCCCCGCAAACATAACAGAAAGAGTCGGATTCATTCACACATTTCCTGGACATTTCGAAAAATCAGATTTAGCATTTTAAATTTTGCTACAGACACAATAAGAAATATTTGTACGGTTAAATATAAAACACAAAACAAATGCGTGAAATGCACTTCACAACACAAAACTTTGTAGAAGACGAACATATCTATATATATACTGATTGAAATTGCATGAGTCACACCCTGACTTTTTTATGCGTGAAGTGACGCAGTCAGAGCTCAAACGTTGAAGCGACATCCAATGTTATATGATTTGTTGGATCCTGTACCAGTCATTTTTACTGATGGTACTTTAATGATATGTCGATCAGCGATTGCAACTTAGACATCTGGACGTACTGTAACATTAATGTTTAGTTGTTTAGTAATTTTAACGTATATATATATATATATATATATTATCCCGCACGACCACTCCCGTTCCGGTGTTTCTAGTTGTATCCCACCATTTGCTGGCAAACCACTGGTCTCCCTATTAAGTGCAATTTATCTGACTGCTATTTTAGCCATTTCCAGTGCCACAGTACCATCTTCGGCTCCCTGTTTCCAAAAGTTTGAACTTCCAGTATCGAAGAGTGGTTGCATTCGGTAGTGCGTTATTATATTTTTGTTGAAATAAAGGCAAACTTTCTTCACAATTAGTATAAGAAATAGCCCACGATACAAGATACACTTTTTCTTCATTGCTATATTCCATCCTTACTGACATAGCGCTGACTAGGGCTAGGGCCTTCCTGTTCTAGCCTAGGATCATTCCTGGCCTTGTATAGTTGCTTTGAAAAGTATCGCATACACTGCAATGATATCATTGGAATTTATATATATATATATATATATATATATATATATATCCCCGCAAGGGGGTTCTAAGCTCGTGCTCTTGAGTGCTCTTTGTGCTCGTTTGTACGTGCTTGTTCCCGGAGGTTTCACGTGCGCCCTCCCGGCCCTAGCACCCAAGGATGATGGGGCTCGACCCTGCAGTCCTTGTCATCCTTGGTCTTTTTCCACTTCGACTGTCCCCTCCACCCTTTCTTTTTCCTCTGTCTTTCTTCTCACTTTTTCTTTGTTTTTCCGCTGAGATATGCCCTTTAAATAGAGGCGAATCGGTTCTTCCCGAACTAAAAAAAAAAAAAAAAAAATATATATATATATATATATATATATACCTGGTAAAAGTTCCGTGCATCGGTCTCTCTTCATACAAAGGTCAAACTGGTGGACCCACCTCTAGGCCTGGCCTGATGAAGGGGCAAGTCGCTTTCTTGCCATCTCCATCGCATTTAACCAGGCACACCCAGCTCATTTGGTACCGTCCTGAGCCAGGCATTTAGTCTTCTCTTTGAAGATTTCAACTTTGACTCCCGTCACGTTCTTGAGATCCTTTGGAAGCTGGTTCAAAAGTTTGGCTCCCTGACAACCAAGCTATTTTCCTTCAGTGTTGAGGGTGTCCGTTGTCGGGCATTTAGTTTGGGAACATTACACATTCTACTTTTCCTGGCTGTTAATTGGATTTAGTTTGAGGTTAGGTACCAGTTTTCGATTATTTCCATATATAAATTATGGTGTATATTTCTCTTCTTTCTAGCGAATACATATTTAATTTACATAGGTAGTGTTTCCCAGTAGTTGAGTTCTTTGCAACCAACAATCTTGGCTGTGAAATTCCTCTGGACTCCAAGTTTATTAATTTCTATTTTGTAGGAGAACGTCAATACTGAGCAGTATTCAAGTTTTGGTATGATCAGTGTTTTCAGCAGGGGAATCATTACCTTCTCGTCCCTTCTTTTGAAGGTTCTCAGTTGCTTTCCGTAACTCTTTTTGAATTGTTTATGCTATCTGATTCTGTGTTTCAAATTTTGCATCATCAATCATTATTACCTTTAAATCTTTTGCTTTCATGCTTCTCTGAGTTTCCTGTCTCTCTGGGGCATAGTATGATGTCTGTTTAAGTTCTTCATTTCCTCCATATCTCAAGAGCTGAAACTTCTCGGTGTTAAAATTCATGTTATTTTCTTCTGAACATTTGTATATTCTGTTTGTGTCCCTTTGAAGGGCTTCCACCTCTTCTGCAGTGCCCATTTTTCTGCTGATCTTTGTATCGTCAGCAAAGGATGTTACTGTACTGTTGTCGTCTACTTCATTGCCTATGTCTGTCAGCATGATATGAATAGGAGTGGGGCTAATACTGTTCCTTGTGGAACTGAGCTGCATAGAGTACTTCCGATTCTTATGATGATGATATACCTTGGATTTTTACGGCTTGGTGCCGTTCCCTGAGTCATAGTATAATGGTTCTGAGGAAGTTGTGGATCCATTTGCCCACTTTGCCCGTTATTCCCATGTGTTTCATTTTATGTGCTATTATGTCATGATCACACTTATCAAAAGTTTTAACAAAACCCGTGTAGTTATCATTGCCCTCAATCGCGTCTATGACATTGTTATAGCGCTCTATTAGTTGTAATACGCACGATCTTCCTGATCGGAATCCGTGCTGGTTCTCATTGAAATTTTCCTGTCTCTCCAAAAAGTCATATATTTTCTCCCTGACTATTCTTTCAAATATTTTGGAGAGATGTGATGTCAGTGACACCGGTCTATAGTTCTTTGCTTGAGACCTATCCCTCCCTTTATACGAGTATATAGGAACAATGTTCGCTCTTTTTAGTGTGTTCGGTATTTTCCCCGTGTCCAGGAATCTTCTCCATATCCAATAAAGGGGTGTAGCTATTTCGTTCTTACAGTTTTTAATCAACAAGGCATTCCATTTGTCCGGGCCTGCAACTGAATATGATTTCATTTGTCTTGTAGCTTTCGTTCGCTTTGTCTTTGTTTGGGATACTAAAAGCCAATTCATATTGAGTTCTCAGTATTTCAGATAGTTCTCTTACATCATTAGTTAGCTCATTATTTTCTTTCCTTGAAGGTGCGACAGTGGTCCGCATTTTTGTTTTCTTTTCGCGAACCTATAGAACTATTTTGCGTTAACCTTTATTGTTTTCATCGCATCTTCCTCTTCTCTCTCTGAATGCCCTTAAATAGGACTTGTATTTCCTTGTCTATACTTTCCAATTTAATTGTATCACGTTTTTTGAGTTTGTTTTCTGTGGCTATTCTCCTTCTCTTGCGGAATAGGGTTCGCTTTTGCTTCTCGAAATAGTTCCTCTTTCCCTTTGGCTATACTTTCGGAACATATTTTTCTAAGATTTCCAGCGTCTTTTTTTCCAAGGTTATGAGCATTTCTTCGGTTGTCTTATCCTCTAAGACTGTTTTGTGCCATATGGGATCTGATTTCTTGCCAATTTATAGTCTTAGAGTTTAGATTAAAAATCCCAAATTTGCTTCTCTCTTTAGTATGAGTATTTTCTTTCAGTGTTCTCGCCATATCAGTGGATACCTCGATAACGTTGTGGTCTCAGATATTTGTTGGTGTTATTTTTATATAATTAATTAATTTGGTGTTATTCGTGCATTCCAGATCCAAGCAGTTAATTTTTTCTGGTGTTATCTGTTATCTCCTGTGTTAACATACAGTAAATTAATTTGTTAGAGCTATCAACATTTTTGCTTGCTCTTCATCTTCTCTTGTGCCCCTTTCTCCTGGTGTATATGCACATTTCTTCCCATTCTTTTGTATTTTATAAATACTCACCGCAGAGTATTATATTTGGGGATGGGATGTCTAAGAACTTTATCAGGTTTCTGATGTCGGCAATGGCTTCAGAGAATTTTGCAATTGGAGTGTTCGGAGGTCTATAGATGACTATTAGTATCACGTTAAGTTTTTCAATTTTTACTGCTAAGAGCTCCACGTAGTTGTTTGATTTATTTATTATGTCTCTGTCATAGGGCTCTCACGTGTTCACGTATGTGTATTATAGCACAACCACCTTTTCGTATCTCTGTTCTGTCAGCTCGTAGTATGTTGTAACCATCAATTTTTATTTCTTTTTTATGTATGCAGTATTCCCAGTTTTCACAATCTCCTTGGCAATCTTTAAGACGTGTTTCTGTGAGGCATGCGATGTCAGTCCTTGTTTCTTCCATAAATCCTTGCAGGTATGAAATTTTGTTTATCGTGTGGTTCGATCTTAACCCTTGGATATTTACCAGAACTATATTTACTGTATGTTTCCTGTTTTGCGTTGTCCATCGAGTATTCCGAATTCACTTTCCTTCAGTATCGCGTGTTTTATATTTCTATAGTCCTCCAAGAAAGCTCCGTTTCCTGTTACCTGTTCTGGTAGTTTCTTGTTTGGTAACGGATCGGCTCGGAGGTTCTCAGCTGTGTCGACTGTACTGTATATACTGAATGAGGCTTAGTAGCTGTATTGTGTCTGTGATGTCGAAAAAATTTGCTCCTTGCTAACAGGTTTCTTACCGTTTTTCCTATCATCCCTTAGTTTGTTGGGAGGTGATGATGGTAACATTTCTTACCATATTTGCAGACCCCCTGCCTTGCATAATACTTGCAAATGGTGGGATGATAAAATTTGCAGGTGTCGATAAATTTACAGTGACCGTTATTATAATAGAAATTGCGCATGATGGGGTGCTCATATATACACTGTCCTTCCATATATCTGCAAAAGCCCTTTTTCCTTATGCAGGAAGGAGGGGTCAAAGACGAATGCCCGCAAAAATACCACCCATAGACGGGAAAGGAAAGAGTCGAAATCAAGGTCTCTGAGGCTGTTAAAAATGTACTTTTCTTTTAATTTGGAAAATATGTAGTGTGCAAGATGCATGTATGTGTAGTGATGAATAGAGGGAGAAATATGCATTTCAGAGCATACTGCACTGTTCACAAGGTAGATGAGCACGGAAAAAGAGTAGCTAAGGAGGACAGTGACAGGAGAAACGGGAGTTCCAGCACTCCTGTCTCCTGCCTAACGTCCCCCCCCGGAGTACTTCCCTAGTCGATTGGTGTCTACACTTTCTTCCTTTGCATAGTATATATATATATATATATATATATATATATATATAGTGTGTGTATGCACTAAAATCACAAAATATATATATATATATATATATATATATATATATATGCATACAGTTCTTCCCACGTTATCACATTATCACCTGGGGCCTTTGTTTTAGTTGTTTGTTTCATGTCCCTTTTCGAAGATAACCTCATTTTATTATCGTGATTTCCCACTTGTTTTTCGCTATTTACGCTGGTGTTCTGTAACTGATCTACGTCTGTTTCTTTTAGTGCTTTTGTTACAAATAATTTTTTCGCCGTCTTTGTGTGTCGGTATTCCGACATGTGCCATGTTTGTATCTGCTTCACTTTTTTTCCGTCTCCTTTCCTGTTTCTTTCTGTTTATCACTTATATTCTCTTCTTTCGCTGCTTTTCAGTATCTCTTTCTATTTTATAAACCGTAAACGAATTCATTTCCGTTATACATTTTTCACAGAAATATTTTACTCCGTTTAGTTGTTTGGCATTTGTATGATTTGCTATAAGAGTGAGATCGTCATCTTTACAATCCAGGCAGTTCAAATCAGAGAGAAATTGACAACGATCACATCTAATTTGTCCTCGATTCATCGGTTGCATTGTTGCAAACCTTGCCAAACTGTAGGAATTGGTTACCCATTTCCGTGCCATTTATAAACATATTATACGAGTATAAAGATTGGTGAGCGAAAAATTTGCTCAAGAAGGAGAGGGCAAGGCGTGGGAGTTTTGACTAAAGCTGTGAGGGTGAGGGAGAGTGGTCTCCGCTACTCCCGGGGATGGAGGATGTCATACGTTGTGTATGTCCACTGATGTCCGCTCGTGAGAGCGGCTGCGGGGAATATCGGGGATGGCTATAGGAATTTGGGGGAAAAACAAAGTGCCTTGTTTCAATCGTTAGATGAGCACCTAAATTTATATATATTATTCATTCAATCATTCATTATCTATCCATTGATTGATTCATTCGTATTCATTTACTCATTATTCATTTATATTCGTTCACTAACGGAGAATTTACTGGCTCTCTTTTTGACCTTTGACCTTTGACCTTTGACCCAATATCCCAAAAAAGGGAATCTATACGATCAGTGTTAGAAACCGTTTATTACTTCGAACATTTAAGCTACAAAAAAGCCATTTAGGTACCTCGACTCGAATGCTTTACGAACTTTACTGTTTACAGTGTATTGTAAAAAATAAAAATAGCATGTATTGAACGACTGCACTATTGGACAAAATGTTGGGAAGCGGAAACCATTGTTAAAATGAACATTACGAAAGCAAATACTTCAATAAACTCCCTCAAGTGATAAATGTAACGCCATATAAACTAAAAATTGCATATACACACAATACATCACACTCTTTCATTTTAAAAAGCCCAAAACTATCATAAAAACAGCATATTTACACATTTCCAGCATTTTATGGGTTATTATTATTATTATTATTATTATTATTTTTCCCCGCCAGGGTAGCGTAGTGGTAGAGTGCCGAACTGTTAAGCTAAAGGTCCATGGTTATAGTCCCGGTTCGGTTTTCAGATTTCAACGATTCGTATGCTTTTCTGGATCTTTGTTGGTGGGATAGTGGTTCGGATACACGAAAATCTGTAGGTACCTTGGTCATATTAGGCCTTTATAGATGTTAAGAAGGACATTAAACAGTCTCACAAACATGAAATATTTGTTTACGATATTAAAAACAAATATAACTCTCCAGAAGGAAACGAGTTCTTCAAAACAGTTTAAAACATACTGGAAATCTGTCTGAAAGGGAGAATCGACCGAATTCTGAAATGTGCTTTGACTTTTAAGTTTTTATACTGACTTTCCGACAATGACTTTTAACAATGACCTTGACTTTGAATTTTAAATTTCCACTTTGACTTTTAACACCAACCTTGACTTTGAATTTTAAATTTAACTTTGACTTTTGACTCTGAATTTCCACTTTGACTCTCAATTCTGAACAACCCTTCGACTTGCAGATGTATAATAAATAAATAAATAGGAGACGAATTGTAAAGCTTCCTCAGTTTTGACTTTTTAAAACAATTTCCACCTTGACGGTACACTGAAATTTTTAAAAATAAATGTAAAAACAAGGATCATAAAATGAAATATTTAATGCATGTTCCTTCATAACAATTTATGAACTGATAGTTCACGTCTTTTCTTATAAAAGAGAGGACCTTTAGAAGCGAAGTAAATGGTAGTTTTCTGTTAAGACTGGTCTGAAATCTAGAGAACTAGGCTAACAAAGAACCAAAGATCCATTCACAGTTAGCTCGAGGAAACAGAAATTTGGTGAGAGTTTTTGTTTGCAAATTAATATGTTCAAAAAGAAAAATAGGTATTTTTTCCTGACAGTTCACTGGTGTCAACAACCTTTTCCGGTTCAAGACACCCCAATGCCATCTGTTCTTCTTTTGCGGCAACCCGAATGATTTTAGACTCTCACTGTTTAACATCCAGTTTTGCCCCCCTCCCCTACCTCCCACAACGCCATGTAACTTGAAACTAAGTCTGTACAATTTTCGTATGGACGTAATTAATGTTTTGGTTCATTTGAAGTTCCCATATGAGACCCTCCTATGAATAAATGGCTAAGGACAAAAGTAAAAAAAACGCCAGAAAACGCAGTTGAAGTTGTACCAGTTTTAAAGTGCCATAACTTTTGAACTTTCCTGGCGTTTTTTACTTTTGTCGCCTAGCCACTTCTTCCTTGGAGGGCCTCATATGTTCAGTAACTTTTCAATTTTCAAACTTTTAATGTTTGTGAGTTTCCCGAAATTTCGCGGCACTCCTGCTGGGAAACATCATTTAAAGGAAGCAACTTATACTTTTATATTCTACAGATTATAAAATACTTTATATTTTTATGTTCTACAGAATCTAAAATATTTATATATTCTACAGAATCTAAAAGTACTACAGTACTCTCTTACCTTTGTCATGCCTAATAATAATAATGTTACTTCCGTTATTTTAAAAATATTGAACACTTCAAAATCTTTCTTATATAAAAATTGGTAATAATAACTGACACAAAGCCACGAATCTGATCAATAAGAGACCTCGAGTTCTCAAAAGAACGAATACTACACTCCCAAAGAGAATCGATTGGCTTTTCAAACCTTAAAGTGCGCGAACGAAAAATCCGAATAAGATGACATCACGGATTTGGATTCTGAATCTTGTGAGAAAGAGTAATGATGATGCGATTTTGGTCACTTGTATTTTATATATCTATGCTGTCATACTTTTTTCTCCGTTGGGCTTCTCCGACCACAATCTTGTATCTGTTTCCTGCCCTACCACTCCAATTCGGCCTTTGGATCCTCCCGAGAGGAGGCGCCTTTGGCAATTTGGCTCTGCTGATTGGAAGGCCCTTAGGCAGTACTTCTCTGATTTCCCATGGAATGATTACTGCTTCCGGGGCCCCTCCAAATGCGCTGAACGTATGAACGTATCACGGAGGTGATTCTCTCGGGCATGGAGGCGTACATTCCATATTCTATTCCTACTATTAATGAAAAAACCCTTCATTTAACTTTACTCGTTCTAATGCTATCCGTAACAGAGAGGAGGCTTTCAGAAGGTACCGTCGCCATCCAACTTCTGACTCTCACTTAGCTTATATTTCTACCCGGAATCATGCAAAATCTGTTCTTCGACTCGTCAAAAATTTCTTTACCAGACAAAAATGTGAAAAACTATCCAAATCTAATTTTTCTCACTCTTTCTGGCACCGAGTCAAGAACCTCCCCAACAACTTTACTTCTTTCCCTCCTCTTTTCCATTCCGACGGTTCAGTTGCCGTCTTTTCTCCTGATAAAGCTGAACGCTTCTTTCACACTTTCGCCTCCGACTCAACCTTAGACGATTCCGGTACGCTTCCTCCATCTCCTCCTCCCTTTTACTTAATTATGTCTGAAATTAAAATATCTTCCAAAGATTTTTTTCTGCCCTATCTGGGCTCAATTCTAAGAAGGCGTACAGTCCTGATAGTGTCTCACCTGTTGTTCTCAAGAATTGTGTTTCTGTGCTGACACCCTGCCTTGGCAAACTCTTTCGTCTTTGTCTTTCATCTGGTTTTTTTCCTTCCTGTTGGAAGTTCGCTTTCATTCAGCCTGTCCCAAAGAAGGGTGACTGCTCTCAACCCTTCAACTATCGTCCAATTGCTTTGATTTCTTGCCTTTCTAAAGTTTTTGAATCTATCCTTAATAGGAAGGTTCTTAAACACCTCTCTTCTCACAATCTTCTTTCAGATCGTCAGTATGGTTTCCGCAAGGGACGCTCTACTGGCGATCTTCTTGCTATTCGTAATTTACATTAACGACATAGATGTAGGATTGACTAGTAACGTGTCAAAATTCGCGACGATACTAAAATAGGCGGTAAGGTTGTTAACGAGGACGATAGAAATAGGCTCCAAGACGATGTAAATAGGATTATGGAGTGGACGGATAAGTGGCAGATGCAATTTAACGTAGACAAATGTAAAGTTTTGCATATAGGTTCTCGTAACAATAATTACACGTACATGATGGATGATAGAGAGTTAACGAGCGTTGACGAGGAAGTAGATTTAGGCGTACGCGTATCTAAGGATTTAAAAGTTAGGAACCAGTGCCTGGAGTCTTGCGCAAAAGCTAATAGGATGTTAGGCTTCATAGCGCGTAATTTCGAATTTAAATCGAAGGATATTATATTGCCCCTTTACAAGTCCCTAGTTAGGCCTCATTTAGAATATGCCGTTCAGTTTTGGTGCCCGTATTTGCGTGAGGATATTGATAGGTTAGAAAGGGTTCAGCGTCGTGCCACGAAACTAATTCCGTCATTGCGCAACAAGCCTTATGAAGATAGGATTAAAGAGTTAGACTTGCATTCATTTGAAACTAGGAGATTAAGGGGGAGCTTATTGAAGTTTTCAAAATCGTTAATAACATCGATAACGTAAATTTTGACAATTGTTCACTTTCGATAATAGCAATACTCGTAATAACGGATTTAAGTTGCGTGGCAGACGTTTCATTACTAATATCGCTAAAAACTTCTTTACGTTTAAAGTAATTGATAAATGGAATAATCTTCCCGCGCCCGTCGTGAACTCTACCAGCGTTAATGTGTTTAAGAACCGTCTAGATAGGCATTTTAAAAATATTAACGTTGTTTAAAATAAAAAAAACAATTGGCAACAGGAGCTCTGAGGGTGGTAATCGGGGATGAGTCTGTTGACGTCTAATGCCAGCTTGTGACATGCCAGCGTGTGATATGTGATTGTTGAGTAAATGTGATTGTTGAGTAAATTAACCCACTTTTTGTTATTCTTTATACTTTTTTTTCTTCTCTCCTTATTTGCATGTCTGTAACTCTTTACTGCATGTCTGTAGTTTGCATGGTATGATAGTGTTTGAGTTAAGAATGTGTTGCATGGTTTGTAATACGTTCTTATTTTACTTCTTTTCGTCTTTCACGCCTTTCCAGCCTAGTGGGCTGCATTCTCTACCTCCCTATGGAGTGGAAGATCGGTCTGCAACAGCTGGAAGAATGTGTTGCTTTGAGTTAAGAATGTGTTGTTCTTGAGTTAAGAATGTATTGCATGGTTTGTAAGCGTTCTTATTTTACTTCTTTTCATCTTTCACCCCTTTCCGGCACAGTGGGCTCTACCTCCCTATGGAGTAGAGGACCGTTCTGCAATCTTTCCTATTTCTCCGACTATTTTTCTGACTTGTTGGCAGTGGCCGGCGGATGATGATGGCGAGTCTTTTTCTCTTTTTCTGAATGAATGTTAACCCACGAGTGATAGGTGTTGCTACTTAAACCTCTTATTCTCTTCTCTTAACCCCCTACTCTTTCCTTTCTCTCGGGCTAACCTTAGAGTGGATCTTAGGGTCTTTGTTAGCCTTAGCTTCTGTAGATCTGTAGATCCTCCTTTTGGGATTTCAGTGAAAGTTTTGCTGTTGCGCCAGACATAACAAAAGCTTTCGACAGTGTCTTACACAAATCCTTAATTTCGAAACTGTCCTCCTTCGGTTTCTATCCTTCTATCTGTGCCTTCATCTCTAATTTCCTTTCTGCTCTTCTCCTAAAGCTATTAATAATTTATTAGTGTTCCTCAAGCTCTGTCATGTCACCCACCTTTTTCCTTTTATTTATCAGTGGTCTATTAAGTCGCACCTTCTGTCCTCTCCACTCCTATGCCAATGACTCCTCTCTTCACCTCTCATCCGCTTCACAAAGCGTCCCTCTCAACATTCACTCTACGCTTCGTGTAAGAAGGCTTTGGTACACCTGACCTCTGATCTTCCTATCTCTGATTAGGGCAGAGAAAACCTTGTGGTTTTCATTGCTTCAAAAACTCGGTTCCTTCATCTGTCTGCCGTTACAATCTTTCACACGACTATCGCCTTACCTTCAACAATACGCAACTCAATCCTTCCTCTTCTCTTAACATTCTTGGCGTTTCCTTTTCCGTGATCTTTCCTGGAAAGATCACATTATACTCTCTCTGGGGCGGGGGCCGGGGCCGGGGGTCTGGGCCTACTGATAAATTCACAATCCAGATATATAAATCACGTCTCTACTGTATATACAATGCCAATATATTATATTACTATAATATATTATATATATTATATATATTATATATTATATATATAATTATATATATATATTATAATTATATATTATATATTATACAGGGTGTACATAAAGTCAGGATCTATTTTTGTGAAGCACTTGGAAATTATATGGAATTCAATCATAAAATGATAAAGTGGTAACATTTATTAAATAATTAAGAGTAGGATTCGACGTGACGCCCATCAGTATCCCTGCACAGCTCAAATCGTTCCGCAGCATTTCTAAACACATTCTGGAGCATTTGCGGGGTTATGTTATCTGCAGCAGTTCGTATACGTGTACGTAAGTTTTCAAGACTCGTAATCTTCGTCTGATAGACGTGCGATTTGATAAAGCCCCATGCAAAGAAATCTAAAGGGGTTAAATCTGGTGATCTCGCTGGCCAAGGTCTGTTGCTTCCGCGTCCGATCCAGCGATTTGGAAACTTCAAATTATATCAGTTATTAAGTACTTATGTAAATATATTTGCATTTTCTTCAAGCAAGCAAACAATCGTACGAGTAAATATCGAAACATTTTTACAGATCATTTTTGTTTGAATCTCATGAAATCAATATCTGTATTACTAATAAAATATAATACAACTAGCTAAAGTGGGCCCTACGGGTCCATTTAGCTACGCCCGTGGTGCTGGGGCCTTTGGCCTCAGTAATTGGGGAGCCGCAGACCCCCCCAGTTACCGGGGAGTCAATTATTCAGTCAGTAAAACTATAGAAAAAATGTTGCCCGGGTTAATTGAATGCCCGGTTAGGTCAACTGAATGCCCCAAAAAAACCCTCACCCCCCTTATGCAACTTGGGGGCTACCCCCTCCCCATTACCCCCACCCCTCCCCCATTACCCCCACCCCCCTTTTTGAAAGCCGTAAAAATATTTATTCTGTAATGGTTCCAGCACCAGTATGAAAGTGCATAAAAGAACTCATTTGGTAAATTTTTGAACTTAGCCGCAGATTAAATTTCGGCTCAAAGCTGAACGCAAAAGCAAATATTTTTTACACTTTTTAAAATTATAATTAAAAGTAGAATTCATTACGCCTTTTTCTAATGCATTAAAATACAAATATCGCCCATATATATCAAGAATCTTCTTCTCTTTTCGAGCGTGACAGACTGACAGACATTCCTGGGTTTATAGTATTAATTATAATACAATTACAATACAATTATAATGAAAGTTATTTTATACCGTTACTCATATACATTATTAATATGTGTTACTTTGTAGTGTTAAAATGAATTCTTACAATGATAAACGTTGTGTAAACGATGCTTTTTTGTGAAATATATATATATATTATAAATAAATAAAATACGATTAGTTGTATTGCGATATAACCTCGAATTGCGAAAGAATTGTCTATTGGTCTATTTGTAAATGTTTATAATCTATCTTGAACGTCTCGTGGCTCTATCGGTTAAGGCGCCGCCAGATAATACCGAGACTCCGCTGAGTCGTAGGCTCAAAACCCAGTGGTGCCTAGAGTTGAGTGGTTGTATTTTCTGTATCGTAAGTCACGACGAAGCGGCAGGCCGGCCATCCCTCTTTAACTGACTCGGGCTAAGGTAGTCCTGGCTCTGTCCCCTACCATTCACTTCCGTGGGAGATTTGGGACATGGGTTTATTACCTATTATATAAATTATTTATATTCTTATAAAACATTTGGAATGAAGCTAAATAAACTAGCAATATTTTAATGATTAAACATTTAATGTTTTGCGTATCCAATAAATCTATGTTGAACAACCAACATAGACCGGAAGATCTTACCAGTCCCTTCTTTATTATGGTGCGACCTCGTATTTTTGGCTCATACTTCTCTTCACTGGGCTTTCCACGCGCTTTTCACACGTTATAAAAATTTATTAAATTACATTTTTTCAATTGATACCTCCCAAATTATGTGGTTTCTTCATACGATAATCATATTTCTGAACCCCAGACTTTTAATGCTATCAATTGATGTAGAATCAGGGTTGTACTGGGTAGGTACCCACTTACCGCCCGGGCCGTTTTTTTTACATTAAAAAACCCGGGGGGTTTACGGTAGTTTTTTTTTTAATTTGTTCTTACAATTCAAAAATTAGGATCCAATTTCAATAGTGATTATGATTCAGCATTATTCAATTGTTGTTAATGAACTTCAATTTACTAAAACCTTTTATTTTCTTATACGAAACAGACTGACTTCTTAACTCAAATATGAATTTGTAGCCCACTAAAATGATAGAAATATGGAAGTGGAAAATGAGATCTTTTCTGCAAAACTTTATCTGGCAACAGTATATTGTAAATATAAGTGTATTCATTCATGGAAATAAGAATTTTTTTTATACTAGGTTCTTACATCTGCCAAAAGTGTACTGTAAATCTAGCTATTCACTCATGAAATAAAAGAGCGAGTACCAACAAGTATATTCCATATGAAGAAAATGATCCATCAATTCGCAACTACAGTAGCATGATAATTATCATCTATTCATTTTTAAAACTATTCCAGATATAAAATGATGTGTATTTGACAGAATTACAGATGGAAATAAATATAAATCTTTTTGAAAATGAAAATAAATCAAAATCTGGATCACCTGAAGATCAGGGCCCCCAGCCTTCTTCAGTTAGCCTTATAAGGCTAACTAACAAAACTATCACGACTTAACCTAACCAATCGTTAGGTCAACTGTACGCCCTTGACGATTGGTTAGGTTAAGTCGTGATATTTTCGTTAGTTAGCCTTATAATGCTAACTAACGAAGGCTGGGGGCCCTGATCTTCAGGTGATCCCAAAATCTTTTTAAAAATGAAAATAACTCAAAATCTTTTTGAAATTTAAAATAAACTGCAATCCATTCTCCGTATTATCGCTCAACGTAGTTTAGACTTTTAGACCATCATATTTGCGTGTGACAGAAAGGCTAACCTGTAAACTAATAATTTTACTACAACTAAGGAGAGCAAGAATTTTTTTGTTTCATCAATCTTCATCCTCGTTCCGTTTGAGGATTTGATGACACTTAACCAATTTTTTTAAAACCAGTACGTCACGTGACCCCATTCTGATCCAGAATACGCCCACGTTACCAAACAGAATACGTTTTTCATTCCCATTCCGTGTAGAGAATGACGACGTGGCCATGCCCATTGCCCAGTCGGACTCGTCATTTGTGGCGATAGGGGAGTCTGACGAACAATCTACGAGTCATTGACTCACGGACTCGCGTTAATTTCGAAGCCTGCTTTATGATGATTTATAAACATAATAAACCACATATCTTTGTTATCTAAGCATAAGAGGCTTCAAGTATTTAAGAGACCAATAAAACCTGGGTTTTTTTTTTATATAAAACCCGGGTTTTTACAACCCTGTGTAGAATATTGTTAAAAGTAAATTGCCAGTTCAGTCAATCAGTAAATTATCATTAAAAATAAGTTTGCTTATAAAACTCCTTAAGATTATACAGGGTGTTTATAAAGTCCCTATCTATTTCAGTGAAAACGTAGCAAAAAGGGTAAAATTCAATAACAGTATAATAGAAGGTATACATTTAATGAATGCTTAAGCATATGATTCTACATGAGCACCACCATATCTCTGCAGAGTTCGAATCTGTCAGCAGCATTGCGGAACACATTTTGGAGCATGACAGGGGTTATTTTTGTAACTGCTGTTACGATACGAGCACGTAAATCTTGCAGATCTGTAACCCTCGTTTGATAGACGTTTGATTTGATAAAGCCCCATGCAAAGAAATCCAAGGGCGTTAGGTCAGGAGATCGAGCCGCCCACGGCCTGTTGCCTCCGCGTCCGATCCACCGATTTGGAAATCGTTCATTTAGGTACTCCCGAACAATGTTTGCGTAATGACAAGGTACCCCATCTTGTTGAAAGACGACGATGTTTAAAATGCCATCTGAATAAAGCTGGAACATTTACGTGCTCGTATCGTAATAGCAGTTACAAAAATAACCCCTGTCATGCTCGAAAAGGGGTTCCGCAATGCTGCTGACAGATTCGAACTCTGTAGAGATACTGATGGTGCTCACGTAGAATCATATGCTAAAGTATTCATTAAATGTATGCCTTCTGTTATATTGTTATTGAATTTACCCTTTTTGCTACTTTTTCACTGAAATAGATAGGGACTTTAAAACACCCTGTGTATATATATATATATATATATGAATACCTCTATATATTATATATATATATATATATTTATATATATATATATATATATATATATATATATGTATGTATGTATGTATGTATAATTCTGTATAATTCAAGTACAGAAGATTGATAAAAGTTTCTGATTTGATAATAAAAGTCAATAAATAAAATAAACTTATTGAATCACTTTAATATTTAGAATCGTGTAACTTTCCCCTTTCCCTTATGTAAAGGTGACACACGTTCTGGCATTCCATTGATGAACTTTGCCATTTAATTTCAAGGACAATTATCGTGGTGTCTATTTAATTTTGTCAACCCTCTGTACATACTTTCCCGACTGTAGATGTCGCTTGCCATTTTTTTTTTTCAGGCTATAAATTGATTTCACTAATTTGATAAATGATTCCAAATTAAAGTGGTAAACCACAACAAAAACTTTGCCACAAGATCTTTCCATGTGACATCGAGCCAATGAATTCCTCCCTCTAATCTGGTATGCTCTCGAGGGATAACATTTTCGTCCTCTCAACTAAATTTTTAAGTGCTTATCTACCCGGTATCTTCTCCATTTCTGGACCTAATTTTATATTATTTACATTTATTTATATTTTAGTTCATTTATATAAAATTCAGTTATAAAAAATACATAGACGTACAGGGTGTTCCATAAGTCCCTTTACCCCTGACCCTTTTCCTACTAGAATAAGATTAGGTTAAAGGGGCTTATAGGACACCCTCTATTATGCTAAGAAATTTTAAAAAATGTACGGTTTTTCCGTTATTTACAGTGTGTATTGTTTTTCTTCAGGCTTATTGTTTTACGAGCTCAAATGTAAGCTTTAATCACTAAGGAAAAACAGGAGTGACATACATCTACAAGAAACCCCTCCTCTCCAGGTCTTTCAAGCCAAATCCCCATACTACACCCACCAGGGTAACCTAATGGTGGAACACCGGGCTGTTAATCTGACGGTCCTGAGTTCAAGTCTCGGCTCGAACTTTAGATTTCAGCGATTAAGGCGTTTCTGTGAGTTCTCTTTGGCGGGGTGGTGGTTCGGATCCCACGTAAAGCGGTAAGTCCCCTCAGTCACATATCAGCTACTACGAAAGAGGTTAAACAACACCAAAACATTATCATCATCCCCATACTACTTTTAAGTGTGGCAAATTGTTTAAACGGCATCAATATATGTGTGTGTGTGTGTGCGTGCGTGTGTGTGTGTGTGTGTGTATGTGTGTGTTTTAGGAGTTGCTTAACCTTCTTCGTAACGACAAAGGTCATGTGACGGAGGGAACCCTACAGTTTTATGTCGGGTACGAACCACGGGTCGCTACATTATCCGGACGCAGAAGGCGGTCACCCATCCAACCACTAACCAAATGCAATGTTGCTTAATTTCGCTGCTCGACGAGAAGCAATGTCGCGAGAAGGTCACGACGTAGCTCCTATATACAAGTGATGTTCTTAATTTTTATTATTAGAGTAACAAAAGGACGCTTATTTTAAGAAATCAGGTTTACATTCACATTAAAATTGGGTTTCACTACTGTGAAAACGAATGAACAAATAAATTCAAATTTTACAAGTTTGGCTCGAAACCTTTTCACTTAAACGCTTGCCATTGCCCCCTTTACACGCACACCAATTGTCGCAAGAAGGGTTGGTGGAGCCCCTCAGTCTATGGTACCATGTAGGGGATTACGGGGGAAGCCGTACACGACATATTGCTCGTTAATTGTTAAGGATTTCATTCTTATAGTAAAGTAAAATTAACTGCTACTCTGAAGTTACTTTAAAGAAACTAGGACCTATATCTATACTAATTTAATCAGAGATTAAATCGCGTCGTTTATGAAAGGATGGATTGGTCTTCAGCTAAGATCTCTCATCATTAAATGGGCTCAAGAATGCTCTTATCTAAGCCTGAAGCTTTCTTTTTTTTTTCATTTCGATACCAATTTAGTTGATTGATAGCTTCATAATTTTTATTTTGGCTTTGTTTTTAATTAATTAGTTAATAACGCTGGAGTTTCCTTAATTCTGGATTACTTTGGCCATCAACAAATATATATTCTCTCTTTTCAATGAAATGAGTATATATATATATATGTGTGTGTATATATAATATATATATATATATATATATATATATTATATATATATATATATATATATATATATATATATAATATATATATATATAACTCAGAATGGTCCCCTGAGAAACTTTTTATGTTACACACAGACAGTGCATGGAACAAGGAACTCTTTGGGAAATTAATCCACTATAGTTCGAATAAGTAATGATAACTAACAAATACTATAGTTTTTCTTTTTCATGATGGAAGGCCCAACGTGGGCACCGGGTTACTCGCAAAGAGTTGGCCCTTCCATCATGAAAAAGAAAAACTATAGTATTTGTTAGTTATCATCACTTATTCGAACTATAGTAGATTTAATTTCCCAGAAGAGTTCCTTGTTCCATGCACGGTCTGTGTGTAACATATATATATACACACACACCAAAAAAAAACGCTGGAAATTTTAGTCAAATTTTTATCGAAAAAAAAAAGATTAGAATTAGGAAATGGCACAAAAGACGTCTGTTTGTAGTATTTATAACAATAAAGGTTTTTGCAAGAACTTCACAATGTGTTCAGTGTTCACTGTTCAACTCCGCACAGCTGCAGTTTTACTGGTACTAATCGGCAAACTCTTTGGCATAATTCTTTTGGCAAGCTCCGCCTTACAGCAACAATAACGTTCTAGGGTGTTGAAATGGTCGGAGGTTTCGTAGCGTACACGATAAAAAGAAGTCAGCCAGAATCACATCAAGAGACCACGCCGGCCAATCAATCGTCCCACGACGTGCGACGCACCAGTTAGGAAACTTTTCGTCCAAATTGGTCCACTCGTGGGTGCTTTGCGGGACATCTTCAGTTTAATGGAACTTCTGTACGAGGTTCAAAATGTTTTTCCTTGTTAGAGGAGTCCGGCCATAATGCTTCTGGTACTGAAAAACAACTTCAACTATCAACTACATTCTGGCAAATGGTGTACCACTATACCTCTTGAATTCTTTCAAACGTAGACATCCGTGAGTTTTCAGCCACACTGAAGAATACTCCACTTAGCCCGTAGTCTATGATTAAATCGTATAAATCGCCTTCAGAATATCGCGTTATGTATGTACAAGCGGAGCAACCGCGACGCCAAACTATGGCCCGCCAAACGTTCTTCCTACCTTTGGCCCATATGTCATGAAATAACTTAAGATTAATTTTATTAAACAAAATTTAAAAAAAAAAAAACCAAAGAAATGATTACGTTTGATAAGCGGTCCATGTTTCAACATCATTTGCTTAGATCTAATTATCCCTGGCACTCAGTATTCAGAAAGTACTTTTCTTTGCTTTTCAGGAAAATGGTTTTATGCTTTTCAATAAACTAAAAACCTATAAATTGATACACATCTTTCACAGTGGCCATACTGAGGATTTGAGAGGTTTTCTAAGAATTTTTTTACGCAGGAAGGAGGGGCGAGGGGGGAACGCCCGCAATAACATACGAGTTAATAGAGGAAAAGGTTCTAGGATACAGAGTGGTTGAGGGTCACACTTTTTTCTGAACTTGTCAAACCTTTATGTCCCAATACCTAGGGTAGGCTCTCTCATGGTCTTCTGGTTTGGATAGCAGCAAGAACGAAGGTGCAGCCACCTTCTTATATCCAGCTTTCACTTTCATACAAGGAGGCAACAACATTCCTCGCGGGGCGTTCAAATTTCATACGTCATTGTACTCTCTCTCTCTCTCTCTCTCTCCTCTCCTCTCTCTCTCTCTCTCTCTCACACACCCAGTTTCGTCACCTATTGCGGAATATAGAACAAGAATACATCCACTGCTTTCCGGGTATGTCGTAAAAGGTGACTAATAGGGGTCGGTTGTCGGGTTATAACTTTCCACGAGATCGTTTATGTAATGAATAAAGACTGTAATTCATTATGAATAATTTTGGATTGAACTTCATATCCGGAAGCGTAATCTAACAAGAAACGGGAGCACCATCAGAAATTTCATTTGCTTTTCGAAATTGGCACAAACATTTCGGAACAAGTGATTCCATCCATCATCGGGTCTGATGAAGTACAAAAGTTTATAAATAAAGATGTATAATTACAAATAATTAAACGTCATCGAAAAATCTGAAAGTATAAAAACCACGGAAGTCAGGAAACAATTTATTTTGAATGACAGTAGCAGCCATTTTTGTATTTGGCTGTGTTTAAAAATCATTACTTCTTCAAGCAAGCAACGGTATCCAAACAAACAGATTCATAAAGGAGGAGTATTTTGCGCACCACTATTTTATACTTCAAATCTTTGTTCAGTCTTGCCTTTTATCCCTCAAGCTATGAGTTAAATGGCGTGTAAACACTTTTCCGTATGTTGTTTTTTCAAGTCCAATCAAAACCAAAATAGAATTGCTGAAAAGAAGTATCCCTTCCCTCCCTTTTTTTTTTTTATTAATTAGTAATTTTGATGATGGTGGTTTTTTACCCGGAATTTTATATTTCATTTAATTTATCCTATTTTATTTTATATTTTTCGTGTAGAGATGCGGCTATTCAACCACCCGCCGTGTGCAGCTATCTCCGTATCTCCCGCGATACAGAAGGGGAAGGATTGGGCTGAGTACTCATCCTTCTCACTTTCTCCCCGCGTCGGGTAATGGGAATAAACATCCCCGAGCTGTTTCTGTCTTCTCATTGATAATAATGAATAAATGATTTCTTTTATAAGTTCATAAATTCTTATAAAAAATGTATTTTTGTAAATTTATTTTCCATACGCGTTGTTATATTTAATATATTTAACTCCTCCTTTTGTCCATTCTGCATTCAAAAATAAATCTTTAATTATCTTAGATTATAATGTTTTGGGGGGGGGGGGGGGGGGAGGGATCGTATGTGTAGTGTAAATTAATGTATTATTATTCTGACAATGAAGATCATTGTCAGCTTTGTCAGTAATTAATGGCTCCTTCGTTGCGTTTTGAGTTATTCTTCTTTATGTTTTACGAACATAGCAAACAAACAAGCGTAACAATGTTTACCCGGAAAGAATACATTACATAAGGTAGCTATACACTATTAAGCTGTTAAAGAGAAACATCCCATTTATCTTCGATTTTTTATGTATTGAAAACTAATGTAGTCAAAGTATCTTATCCCAATATCATTGTTCTTCAAATTTCGTCTCTTTTCACACACACACACACACACACACACACACACACATTTTCGTATAAATGGGTACCTACTTCTTAGAAAACGTTATATATATATATATAATATATATATATATATACAGTATATGAAAAATTATTTCACGAAAGTGACACGTGAAAAATATTTATGATGAATAAAACCACGAAGGGAAAAGAAACACAAAGGGGTGCTCAAGCGCTTTCGTCTAATGACGAAAGCGTTCCTGAGGATGTCATTAGACGAAAGCGCTTGAGCACCCTTTGTGTTTCTTTTCCCTTCGTGGTTTTATTCATCAATATATATATATAATATATATATATATATATATATAATATATATATATATATATATATATATAACACTAATAAATAATACTTAGCGTAACCTAACTTTAGTGCTTAGATCCGAGAAGGGCGTAATAACTAGTCTAGACGCAATTGAGGCATCAAAAGATATTTTCGCTAACTTACCTCAACCTAACTTAACAACATAACCTGGGTTCATAGTTCAGTATATACCTTAAAATATTATTTTGTGGCACTGTAGTGCCACACATTATTCCTCAATGATTTACGACTGCAAAAATGAAGCCACTTCATCAACTAAACGTGTCCTCCTTTAATTATGGTCTTTTTATCAATGTATTCAATGTTTATTCATCGGAGTTTTCGCCTCGAGAGGCATCATTTCAATACGCTTTTCATTGATCTTCTTAGCTGTTCTCAACTAATGAGAATATCAATAAATTCTTTTCACGAGATCTTTATATTGCGTTACTCTGTTACATTACGCTCTCTCTAAGTGAATAAACAAGCGCGGGTAAAAATTACCGTTATTTCCACTACATTATTGACAAAAGTGAGTAATTATATATATATATATATATATATATATATATATATATATATGGGATGAATTTCACAATTAAACACGTGAAATAAATAAACAAATCATGCAAACCCACAGAAAAAAGATTCTCAGTTCTTTCATGTATCCAACAGTCAGACATTGGGTAATAGTAATAGATCATAATTTTTTGGCTGTAATAGTAATAGAAGGCAAAGTAATAGATAATAGTCTATTACTTTTCTATTACAGTGGCAATGGACATATTGTGTGAACAAAGAACTGAAAAAATGACCTAAATCTACTCTAAACTGAAATAAACCTGTATGTGAACTAATATTGTGGCAAATTTTTCCTTCAATAAAGTAAAATTTATGAAGACGTACAGTCTCTGAAATTGTAATGATTTGGTTGAAACAAATATTTGTTAACACGCTGCTTCTAATTGCATTTAAATAAACAAAGATCCTTTTTAAATGAGTGAAGTACCCCACATACAAAAGTAATAGTAATAGATGACATAGTAATAGATGAAAAGTAAAGTAATAGTAATAGTAATAAAAGAAATCAAAAGTAACAGTAATAGTAATAGACCCTATGTCTGCCAACAGTACACCTCGTCAGGTGTACTGTTGAATACACGAAAGGCCTTGGAATGACTTTCCTTTTTTTCTTGTGGATTTGCATTATAATATATATATATATATATATATAATATATATTATATATATATATATATTATATATATATATATATATATATATATATATACAGGGCGTCCCAAAAAAATGTATACACACTTTAAATAATTATAAAGGCAGTGTTTATTAAAATACATTTCATTTTCAAAATGTAATAGAATCTACAGACATTATTTAATTGTTTTGTCAACGCCTGTTTTCAAACTGACGTCCGTTCTGGTCCAGGCACTGCTGATAACGCGAAGCAATGGAATCGCAAACATCACGAAACATTTCTTTTGGTATTTGTGTGCATTCTCGTTCAATGGCTGCTCTCAATTCAGCGACTGTTGCAGGTTTTATAGCGTAGACTTTGTCTTTTAAGTATCCCCATAAAAAAAAATCTAGTGGTGTGAGGTCTGGTGAACGCGGAGGGTATTCTACGAAACCCCTTCGTCCAATCCACATCCACATCGTGCCAAGTACCACTCGCAATACTCCACTCTTCGGTCCGGATCATCATCTTCATTAATAGCATGGACTAATCTTGGAATGTAACTTTTCCATTGACAGCGCTTCAAAATGCGTTGGACAGACGATTCTGAAATTCCTACCTCACGACTCGCTTGCCGCACAGATTTTCTTGGACTTTGGTGATACGTTTCCAGTACTCTTTCTTGCTTTGTGGGGCTTGTCGATGTCCGTGGTCTTCCGGAACGCTTCTTGTGGACATTCTGAACAGTTCCATCGGCTTCAAACTTATCTAATTCGAGTGATGGTAAGTCGCGTTGGTGGATCTGTTTGAAACTCCCTCCTAAACTGTCTTTGCACTTCAACTGCGTTTTCACACTTCCAGTAGCATTTTAGAATGAATTTCCTTTGTTCAAAGCTTAGTCTGACTGCCATTATTAATTCTAATGGGTTTAACTTGGAAAGAAAGAAACATCAATTGAGCTATCAGCTGTTAAAGTGTGTATACATTTTTTTGGGACGCCCTGTATATATATATACAGGGTGTCCCATAAGTCCGGCATCATAGGAGAAATTCATATTTTTCTATTTCTACAAACCATAATTCATATGCTCGGGATGCCAATTTCCCGTCCACCATTCTGTTCAGTGACGAGGCTGTTTTTAATGGAAATGGTGAGGTAAATCGACAGAACACCCGCTTCTGGTCTCAAAACAACCCTCACTGGTATACCTCTTCAAAGGAACAAGGTGCATCTCGGGTGATGGTATGGTGTGGCATTTGGAAGGATCGCATCATAGGCACCCTCTTTTTCGATGAACATGTCACTGGAGGCACCTACCTACTTATGCTCAAGGAAGAAGCATTTCCCAGTGTCTTGAACGAAGAAGGAAATTTCCCAACATGGTTCCAGCAAGACGGCGCTCCTGCACATTACAGCACCCAAGTAAGGGAATACCTGTACCAACAATTATCTGGTCATTGGATAGGACGTCGAGGGCCTGTGGAATGGTCAGCTAGAAGCCCGGATCTCACGCCACTAGATTTTTATCTCGGGGGCCACTTGAAAGCGCTGGTATACGCAGAGAAAATTAGGAATGTTGAACATTTGCGGCAGCGCATTATTGGGGCATGTAACACCATTACTCCTGACATCATTCACCGTGTGCTTGCTGACTGGGTATCACGTCTGAATTTGTGTATTGAAAACAATGGTGGACATATTGAGCACGTTCTGTAAATAAAAGCTTTTGTTTTGCCTTTTTTTATTATTTTTCCTATGATGCCGGACTTATGGGACACCCTGTATGTATATATATATTTAAAGAGAGAGAGAGAGAGAGAGAGAGAGAGACGATGGTATTTAAAGGATTCTGTTAGTGACGTCCACATGGTAAAGGAGTTCTCATTGGTGCTACCGACAGACTCTGAAGTTCGAGTCTTTTCCCATCGTGGCAGAATGATGAAATTTCATCGATTATGTGTAAGATTCGATAGAGTTTCCTTTCAGAAATGGAGACAGAATTAAATACTTTCTTGCGTTTCATATGCGACTGATGCAACTTCATGACAAGAAAACTGCGGGACTTTCCTCTCCATTCATGTTTGATAGTTACGTTTTCAATGATGATAATGGTTGGGTTGTTTAATTTTGTTCCCAGTGACAGGGGACCTATAGCTTTACGCTGGACCACGGGTCGTTACATCATCTGAACGCGGAGGTCCATGGCGGTCACAAAACCATCTTACTAAACAAACCTAATGTCTCTTAACCTCGCTGTTCTAATAGTGTTACGACGTGACCCTGACTTAGCCCTTAATATGTTTTCAAATTCTAACATTTAAGTTCCATAGTTTATCAATAGCATGATAATTTATATTCTTTACAAGGAATCCGACAGGTTCTTGTATGTTAATCGAGTAATATTCACTACTATATATTTTGGGATCTTTTCCTTTATAGCACCCCCATCGTTCTTTTATAACAATAGTTTGGTTAATTGAATGCCCGGTCAGATCAACTGTACGCCCTTGACGATTGGTTAGGTTAAGTCGTGATATTTTCGTTAGTTAGCCTTATACGGCTAACTAACGAAGGCTGGGGGCCCTGATCTTCAGGTGATCCGAAAATAGTTTTAGGGCAGTGGTTAGCATAACTAACTACGAATCCACCGGCTCCGGGTTCGATTCCCGGCGACGGCAGGCGGCGCGCGGCTCACCCAGCTGTTCAGCCTTCCATTCAATAAAATTGGTTGGTAGATAAAGGTTCTTAAGACAAAAAAGAATATCCAGTTTTAGGGCCCACAGTTAGAAAATATATCCATAAGAATATCTTCAGGCACATGAAAATTCTTCGAGTATCGTAAAACGACAAACATACACGCGCACAAGTGACTAGCAAAACGTTACCTGGTCACCTGACACAATTTAGTCTGTTTCACTCTACAGTAGTTAACACCAAAGCAGAATCATTAGTTATAATTAATTAATAGGCAAATATAATTTACTGCGTAGTATAATGAACTTGTTTTCCCCAACTTATGTCATATGCATCATATTTCACTCAGATATATAAGCCAGTGAGGCTAATATTAAGTTTGCGGAGACCAAATTACACTCAGTTAGGTGGTCGCTTTAGATTGGTTAATAATTATTTCCCACGTGACCAATTTTGGCCAATTAGGTTTTTTTTTTAACAAATTTTGGCTTTATCAAGAAAAAAAATGGTCTCCGCGAAATTTAGTATTTACCGGCAGCAATATACTTACCGTACGCCAGCGTTTCCCAAATTGTGGGGCGCCCCCCTACCCGGGGGCGCGTGGTGTTTCCAAAAGAAAGGAAAAAACCGTTATACAAGCAGACTTGCATCAAGAAACTGGGGTGGTTGACTTTATCGTTGTTTGGTTCCGTGTTGGGTTATCATCAGAGATAAAAAGAAGTTCTCAAATGTTTTTGAAAATGTAAACTTTGTCAATACTCGCTTAGTTTTGTAACACTTTTAATGGATCACCTGAAGATCAGGATCCCCAGCCTTCGTTAAGGCTAACTAACGAAAATATCACGACTTAACCTAACCAATCGTTAGGTCAACTGTACGCCCTTGACGATTGGTTAGGTTAAGTCCTGATATTTTCGTTAGTTAGCCTTAGAAGGCTGGGGACCCTGATCTTCAGGTGATTCCTTTTAATGAAGTTGAAAACTTTCGGAAAGAGGGTACGTTTATGAAAGCACTCAATATAAGTATATCTTTCCAAATACTAAACACCACCACCAGCAACCACCAACTAACCGACCTCCATATTTTGGAATCTTTGCACATTCGAAAAGCTAAACCTACTTTAAATGATTACAGTTCTACTTTCGACCTGGCAATCACAGAATAACATTAATCTTGTAATTTTGTAATTCTGTAATTTTTAATTTTTTAAACTTTTAAACTTTTTGTATTATGGTTCTCTGCCAATATTTTAACGTTAATTTTATCCTACAAATGTTTTTATTTTAATATTTTGTTATTTTTACCTTTGACATTTTTAATGTTTTAATAATATTTTTGAAACGCTCAAGATGGAAAATTATTTCCGAAACGTCTGTATATTAAATAAGAATTGATAAATGTTTCGGTTTTCGTCTTTAGTCTTAAAATGCGCTTCCCTAAGAACCAACCTTTAAATGAAATTATTATATATATATATATATATATATATATATATATGGGGTGTTCCATAAGTCCGGTCTCATAGGAAATTTATTTTCAATTAAATTTACAAAAGTAATACATTATAACTAAAACTTGAGCAAAAGGCCTCGGAGGCCTTTTGCTCACCACTGTAACTCACTTTCCCTGAGGAGTGTAACTCATTTCCATATTAGCCATTGGGTGTTATTCTACCCGCAGCAAAAATGAAGGTCCCAAAATGAGACATCAATAAGAAAATTTGTTTTAGTTCTAACGTATTACTATCGTAAATTTAATTTAAAATGATTTTTCCTATGAGACCGGACTTATGGGACACCATATATATATATATATATATATATATATATATATATATATATACAAAAGGATTATTAAAGTAAATTTAGGAAAATCGCAAAAATGAAAATATTTCCTCGTTCTATATTAGTTTCAGATCACTTTAAAATACCTTTCTTGCTGTCAGAGAGAATTATAAAAGCTTGAAAAGAACGCAATAAACCCTTTTAACAGCCTCCTCCTCTTTCTTTTTTTTTGGTTGTTCTATTTTTTTTTATCTTTTTGTTGAAGTCTCTTCAAATGGTTATATTTGAGTTGTAGATCGAATTACACCGAAGGTTCCTCTCGCCTGCATAACTTCAACAGAAATGACGAATTTTTAGCATTTTTTCGCCGACTATAAAAGGATTATATTACTTATATATTTACTGAAGGGAAGTTCTGGTTTTTTTGGTTTTTTTTTAATCTTTATTTATCTCAGCTATTTAAGTGATCACACTTTTTCAGTTTTCAATTTGTACGAGACATTTGACGAATATATATATATATATATATACAGTACTGGCCAAATTATTAGGAATTTTTTTAAAATTTCATTTTTTGGTATAAAATGTTAAATTAAACCAATTTTAAACGTTGAAAAGTTATTTATTTCTACACAAGAATACATGGTCATTATTTAGCAATAGTTTAGTACTTAGTTTGACCCACCTTAGCTGCCATAATGGCTGCGACACGCTTCGGCATGCCATGAATCAATTTTTTGCATAATTCTTTAGTCGAACGAAGCGTGTTTGTTCGTCAGTTGTCGTTTGGTTGTCGTGCGATGCGGGTGTGTTTCTCTTTCTTTTACGTGTCATTGTAACTACCGTTTAATTTAAATAGTGTATTTACCCAATTTCGGCAATTATTTGTTACAGTTTTTAAGTGAATTTGAAAATGGGCGAAAGAATGACTTTAGTCCACGGAAAATTGGGCAAATACAGGTTTTATTAACTTCTTCTACATTTAAACAAAAGGAAATCGCTGCCAAACTCCATGTTTCACCACAGTCAGTACTTCGTATTAAGAAAAAAATGGTATTTGGAGAAAATGTAGGCCCCAAAAGGGTTGGAAGATGCGGCAGAAAAAGGGTAACGACTCCAAGAACTGATAGACAGATTGCAATTTTGTCTCTTAGAAATAGAAGAGCTACTTGCAAAAACATTTCCAGTAGTCTAGCGGCTGATGGCATCAATATTAGTCGTAGAACAGTCAACAGGAGGCTTCTAACTGCTGGCTTCAAAGCCTACCGCCCAAGGAAGAAGCCCAGGCTCACTGAGGCTATGAAGAAGGCACGTTTTGCATGGGCAAAGGAACACATTAACTGGACTAGTGAGGATTGGGAACAGGTAAGAATAATATTTAACATTAAATAGAATGTTAATACAGTAAATACAGTATGCATAGAAGTGTATTTACAGTACGTGATAAAACTGCAGTAAAAATATCTGTAAAGCAGCAAGTCATACTGTACTTCGTTTTAGCTGTACTTCATACGCTATGCACTGACTCTTTCACAGGGCTTTCTTTGATTGCAGGTGGTGTTCTCCGATGAGTCAACGATTGCCGTGCTTGACGATCGTGTTCAAAGTGTAAGAAGGAGGCCTGGAGAAGAATTTTTGCCTGAGTGTCTGATGAAAACGGTGAAATTTCCACAAAAGATCATGGTTTGGGGAGCAATTTCTGTGCATGGAACTAGTCGTTTGAGCATTGTTGAGGGGAATATGAAACCAAGTCAAGTATATAGAAGTACTAAGAAGACGTCTACTGCCTCAAATAAGGGAATGGTATGGTAATAGACGTTGGATTTTTCAACAAGACTCAGCTCCATGCCACACGGCAAAGTCGGTTAAAAAATGGTGTCATGAAAATAGTGTTCGGTTGCTCCCATGGGCTGGAAATTCTCCAGACATGAACCCAATCGAAAGTTTATGGTGTATTTTAAAGGACGTAATCCATGAAACGCCGATAACAACAAAACACCAACTCATAGAGCGACTTATTCAAGTCTGGTTTCACTCTACACGTATTAAGGAATTATGCAAAAAATTGATTCATGGCATGCCGAAGCGTGTCGCAGCCCTTAAGGCAGCTAAGGGGGGTCAAACTAAGTACTAAACTATTGCTAAATAATGACCATGTATTCTTGTGTAGAAATAAATAACTTTTCAACGTTTAAAATTGGTTTAATTTAACATTTTATACCAAAAAATGAAATTTTTAAAAAATTCCTAATAATTTGGCCAGTACTGTATATATATATATGTATACACAGAGAGAGAGAGAGAGAAAAAAAGAGAGACGCCAAAGTGAAGTGAGCATACCCCAACGGTAAAAATAAATATCGCTTTGATATTTATGCATTTAAAATGTAGTTTTGGAAAATGTCCGTCTGGGAACATAAAAGTTCCAAAAAGCATAAGGAATTACTAATTGGTAACATATATTCTGTTTTTCTTTGGGTATTTAAATTTTTTTGGGTCACAGTAACAAAATTTAAAAAACAAAATCCAGTAATTTTTATGATTTTTAGAAATTTCATTTCTGGGTGAACTTTTTTCCGAAACTGTACATACAAAGAAGTTAAAATGGTCGATTAATATCCTCTGAAAGGTTGGGCTTGTGTTGGTGTAAGGGTATTCAATTTTTATATCTAATTTTTATCTAATTGTATCTAATAGAGAAATATTATATATTGATAATATTTATTGTAATTTTGTTTAATATACGAGTTATAGCAAATTGATTTAATTGTGTGAGATTTTAATTGAATTGAATAACCTTTATTGATAATAAAATTAATACGTTGGTTTTACAATTTACAATGACGTAAATAATTGTGAAGCTGTACTATTTATTTTATTTAATTTGGCCCTTAAACCTTTGGCTTTACTGGGCTCTTATTACAAATAAAGCGGATAGTTATTATTAATTAATTAATAATAAATAAATATGTATTATTAATTAAGGTATGTATTAATCTTAAATTATCATTATCGATATAACAAATGCAAAGTCATTATTGAAGGTATTATACCAATACTATACAAAGAAATCAATATTATACATAAGAGATAAGAACTGAACACTCACGAGTAATGTGTCTTTGATCCTAGATTACACACGAGAAATGAATAAACAATAATAATGTACATTAATCCTAGATTTTTATTAGTATGCCATTGTATATTAATCGGGATTTCAACTTGTTTTTAAACGAATTTACACTCAAAATATTTTTTATATCAGTATTTAAATCATTCCATAGTTTCAATCCAATGAAAATGGGTAGTTTTTGAGATGAAGACAATCAAAATTGAGGGATAACATATTTTGATCTATTTCTGGTCTGATACGAGTGGATTTCTTGATGAGTAACAACATATCTATTTCCCCATTGTAAATTAATGATTTTGTTCTTACATTTGTAAATAAAAATAAAATGTGCCACTTTGATTACATCACTGAACTTTAGTAGTTTTAGCTCTTTAAATAATGTACTAGAGTGATCAAGGAAATCAGCATCAGATAATAACCTTATTGCTCGTTTTGGATGACAAAGATACCATTTAATGCGTTGTTAGCGGAGTTTCCCCAAACAAGGGTGCGGTATGTTATATAAGGAAGAACAAGAGTATGATAAAGAGTCAATAAAACTTGTTTAGGGACTACATTTCTAAGTTTAAACATTATAGCAACGCTCCTTGAAATCTTTTTCGCGATATAATTTACATGATCACTCCATTGTAAATTCTTATCTAGCATTACACCAAGAAATTTTGTTACAGTACACTTCTTTACAGCGATTTCGTCAACATTAAGTTCATCAAGATATACGTACATTTCTTTTATTAATAAAAATCATGAAATTTTTTTTACTGGTATTTAGGAAGAATTTATTGGTGGTCAACCATTTCATTACACTGATGAATTCTGAATAACATATTCTTAACTGAATTAACATCTTTGCAAGAAAAAGACAGTTGTATCACCTGCAAACATTATGAAGTTCAGTATATCAGATGAACGTGGAAGATCATTTATATATAATAAAAATAACAGTAAACCCAGAACTGAGCCCTGTGGCACACCATGTTTGACAAGCGCTTTAGTTGAGCAAACCTTATTTACTGATACAAAATGATATCTATTGGACAAATAACTTTTAAACCAATCACTGACTGTTTCTCTAAAGCCGTAACAATGTAATTTATTAAGTAGAATATTATGGTCTATTACATCAAACGCCTTACTCAAATCCATAAATATTGATATCATTATTTCTTTGTTCTCTTTAGCTATATTTGCATTTTCCATGAGATTTAAAATAGCCATTTCCGTTGTTTTGTTATTACGGAAGCCATATTGATTTGGAGATAATAAATTGTAGGATTCTAAATATCGCTGCATTCTACTTTTTACAATTTTTTCAAAAACTTCGCTGAACACAGGTAATGAACACCCGGCCTGTAATTTGTTGCTAGTGTAGGATTACCCCCTTTAAAAAGGGATGTTATCAAATCTGATTGATAATTTTAGCCAAAGTTACAGATATCTTATATTTAACAAGTTTCAATATAGGTACAGGAGTGTTATGAATGTTATTTTTTTATATTTTTTAATTTACCAATAATATTCCGAACCTCAGGAGATGTAGCAGGAACAAAAGAAAATGAATTTAGTGGGCTGGGTGGCATATATTCTAAATTACTAAATTATTATTTAGTAATTGTGAGCGAAGCTTATCCGCTATTGAAGTAAAATATGTATTTAAAGTCTGCAATAGAAGTACCATCAGTAATTTCTTTAATATCAACATTTAATTTCTCCATTGAATTTTTCTTAATTTGGTTTCCGAGAAGACTGTTTATGGTTGTCCAAGTCTTTTTCATGTCTCCTTTATGTTTAGGAAATTGATTGTTATAATAGTTATATTTTGCAATTTTGATTATTTCAATTAATTAAATTAAATATATTAAATATATTAAATGTAAAATATAATTATTTAAAATTATATTATTACAGTAAAATGATTTAAATTATGTAAAATTGAATATAATGAATGTAAAAGAGAGCTATTTAAAGATTAAAGAATTAAATTGTCTGAAATATAACTAATTGGCAACGTTGAGAGATATTTGAATGGCATTGGAGAGCTGTGAGGCATAAAAATGCCCAACTACAGTCTTTCACTAGGGTTTTAAGGAGCCATTAAAGGGTTCCTTAGTTGACCACCAAGGGCCACATGGGGGAGGGTGGGTCTTGACGTTTAACCACGTGGCCAATACTAAGCATTAAAATATCCTGTATATAATAATACATTAGTCAAGATATTATTTTCAATTAAAGAAACAAACAATTAATACAGTTTATTTAGAAGATATGCCTTTTAATTGTTCATTTGCCTCATTACCTCAATAATTATATAAGAAATCTAATATGGCACCTTACATTTTACTTAAGATTAAAAAGGGATGGGGGTGACATCAGGAGACCGCGTGGTTTTGGAGGGGGGGGGGGGGGTTAAGTCATTGGCCACTAGGGCATATCATACTCTGGGTTCAGGGTTAAAATTTTGGAAAAACAAAGTGGCTAATATGTATTCCTATGTAAAAATTAATTCTAAGATGGGTTTATTATTCGCAACTTTTCCGAAAAATCTCATTTTCATGGTCAAAATCGTGATTTCTGATTTGAAGGCTGCCTAACGCACTCAGGGCACCCAAACCAAAGCGCGCAGCTGTTCTGCATATGATTTAGTCTAAAAGCTGCTTTTCTGACCTCATCCTTGCTTTCTTGCGTGTTTCAACACCTCTGAGTGCTGAAAAAATGTTTAGATTTCACGTAAAACTTAAGAATTTTAAGTTTTTCTTCAAAGAATAGGCGCGGCTCACCAGCTCTACTCTGATCGAGTAGCGGAGACTTGCCACTTCCACGTGTAGGTTTACACGCCTGTTCTTCCTGGATCCCTGAAAAGCGTGGCCTCATAAGATCCTATATTATGATCTTATGAGGACTTTCAGCTCTTATGAGCATTAACGATGGCTTCAGCCTCTTCATCAGCCACTCGAACCTGAAAAGCTCTTAAGTATGTCCTGCTTCGATCTGAACACTGGGAGCATTTCTCGATGGTCTATCCTGGCTCTCACCCACCTATCTCTCCTCTCGTGACCGTACACAGCTTGGGAAGCAGTTGAGACTTCCTGTACAGCTCTCTCGCAGGACTGAGTATGAACAGAGAAAGCGTTCACTTTGAGTGGAGTTTTCCTGAGATCCTCGAGCTCAGTCAAGGTCATCTTGCAGGTGAAAATAGGCTCGTAAATATTCTCTGATTCCCAGTTGATGAGATCCTCAGGTGAAGTGGCTTGCAGATTGACTTTGGGATTTTTATGAGGCCTCACCGTCGTATCACCAAAGTCTCTTCCTTCTCTGATCTTCTCTATCTGGCTCACAGCAAAAACTCTCTGATCCTCATCATCACTGCACAGGAATGAAGCCAGGATGTTCTCAGGATGTGCGTGGTAAGCTCTTCTTTTCACTGCAGCAGAGATGATGTTCCTGACCTCGGTAGTCTGGTTCCTCAGCAGTCTCAGGCTTGAAAAAACGTGTGCAGGACCAAATTTGAGGTGGTGCTTCACTTTGATGTCGTAATACATTTTGAAGTTGAAGTTAAGGCAGAACTTCACGAGGACCTCGAGCCTCCTCAACACCTCCCCCTTCAGTCCGTGCTCCCTCATCTACAACAGCAAGATGGCCTGTGCAGTAGTGAGCCACCTGGATTGGTTCAGAGGTCCGCACTTGAGACCAGCCAACTGTGGACTAAGACTTCCAGACTTGATGGCTTTGATCAGAAGATAGCAGTTGTGCTGGTCTGTGGAGAGAGATTTGACTATCTCTACTGGCAGCTCTATGATATCTTCAGTGCCTTCCACTGGTTTGAAGTTGAAGTTGACCTCAAGTTCATTCACTTTCTCAAGAAGTTTTCCAATAGGTCTACTGAAGCCTGACCGGGGAGTTACAGGGCCGTCCAGCTTGATGATTAAGTGCCTCAAGGGGAGCTCGTTCACATGGAGCTGACAGATCATCCAGTGGCACTTGCGACCCAGCATCTTCTCCAATAGGGCTATGGCGCCTCCAGACCACCCCGTGTTGGTGTTGGTAGTCTCCTCCAATCATTACAAAGCTCTCGTCAGCTCCGTGATCCAGGAGCCACTCATGCAGGCCCTGAGCGATCTTATGAGCAGGCTTTTCTCCTTCCTCAGGTTCCTCGGGAGTAAAATGGGTACTAGAGGGTTAAATAGTATAATAAACCGATCGTCATTTTGAAATGTCTTTTCATTCAAAATATCTGCATGTTCCGTGTCTCAGTTCATTTGCCGGCCACTATGCCAAAATATTATTAAATACAGGGTGTTCTAAAATTATCTAGTAAATTTCTATATGAACGCAATATTTTAACAAAAATTATGCAATATTTAACAATTTTATTTCAAATACAGCAACAATAATTGTTTATTTTAGATCGACTACTGATCGACAGACATATAAAAGTTTAGTAGGTAATTTTAGAACACCCTGTAGAATAAGGAAATCGGTGTAAAACAGTAGAAAAGAGTACAAATGATACAAAGACCTAGGCTAGCTTATTGTGTTGTGTTCTCGGGAGTTTCACTGAAGTTGTTCACGTTAAAAGGACGCCAATGAATGAGGAGAATGGCATATACTCTCCTTGCCCCTGTAGGGAATGGGCTTATTATTCTAATTATTATTCTAAAATAACGAAATTAAGTAATAAATAAACCCATTCACTACATGGGCAAGTATGGCATACGATTGGCCATTCTCCTCACTCATCGGCGTCCTTTTGACGTGAACAGCTTCAGTGAAACTTCCGAGAACACAACACAATAAGATATCATAGGTCTTTGTATCATCTACTGTACTGAAGTTAATTTTCGCGCTACACTGGTTACTGCACTCAGGTTTCCTTCGTTGTAAGAAAATGACATTACTTACAATATATACAACCTTTGTGGACTGGACTTTGACTGATGAGCAAAGACTCGTTGTATTCGTTCTAGAACTAGACTAACTACTGATGGCCCCCCTCCTGGTTGATTTTTGACGAAAATTTGCGATGATGTTACGAGTTACCTTATTTACCTGCTCAAGATTTTGGCTTATTTCTCTTACTGTATCTTGTATAAACCACTTTTGTTCCGGTAGGAATGTTTTACATTTCCGTAGGTGTAAACACGGTATAAAGGTTCATTTCTATTCGGAGTCACTTTTCTTTGCCCAAAATTCCCGTTCCCTTCGGCTAAATACACTCTAATTACTGTTACCCGTAACTTCTGCATTATACGCGCATACTTTTTGTCAAAAACTTTGACGGAACTTACGTGTAAATTTATTTAATTAACGTAACTTCTTCCCCCGTAACGTTGTCGTAATTTTTTTCCTCAACAACTTTCACGTAATTTCCGCACGTGTAACTTTCTCGTAACGAATATGTACTTCAGATAAGCGATATTTTCGAAGGAAAACTGAAACCGACGCAGCTGGAAATAAAATATTTATGATAGAAATACAGAAGACATAAAGAATACTTAAAAATAAATGAAAATAATAATTAAAAATTTAATAAAACGAAAGAATATATATGCTGTAAAACTTGTGGTCTGAAGTTAAAACATTTCTTAACATGTTCTTTCCCGATCGAACATCGTCGTGGTCAAGTCGCAACACGGCTTCCCGTTAGGTTTAAGTGAGGTTGCGTCTGTTCGGTCGTTGGATGGATGGCCGTCCTCCGCGTTCAGATGATGTAGTGACCCGTGGTTTTAGGTTCCAGTCCAGGACGTTAAACAACTTAAAAAATGATTAGTATTAATACGTTCAAAATTATGTGTTTCTTTTGCTAATTATTCCTGAAAATTTTTAGACATTTAACCCTTTACTGCCCAAGTATTTTGTAGGGTTAAGTAATGAATGCGTGTATTTGAAAGGTTACAAATTTGTCCTTTTGGGCAGTAAAGGGTTAACATGTCTGATACCGGGTGTGTATAAAGTAACGCAAGTGAAGAGACAAATCCGATTTGAATTATATTAACACGAGTGAACATGGACGAGTAATATTTATTACACGTACTTTATAATAATTGTATATTCGATAGTAAGGTTTATAAAAGATGTTGAAAATGTTTTTACGAGTTAAAAAACAAGTTGAAACTAGTTTAAACCAGTTCAATTTGTCTCTCTCTCTTCACTTGCGTTACTTTATACACTCCCTGTATAATGTGACACTGTAACCTACGTATCATTGATTGTTTATGAAACGAGAGTATAAATACCAGATTCACAACAACGAATTTTACACCTTTGGTAAATTATTGAATATTAAATTACATTAGATTACGTCAGGTCAAATTAAATTAGGTTACGTTAGGTCAAATTAGGTTAGGTTAGGTTAGGTTATTATTGTCGTGCATCTTAAATTTTACCAAATGAAGGATTCACGGTTTCTCCTGGGTTGACGTCCTTTTCCCAGTGCCCCAACTTTGTTGAAAATTGATTGCTGAATTGATGAACCCTGTACCATTCCACCGTTCGTGGATGGATTGTTAATCAGATTTTTATACACCGATGGTAGCACGGACACTTCCCACTGTTAACGAATGTTGCAATTTATCTGGTAGCGTGACAAGATCTGCTATTTATCTTTGTATTATTTTTTCCGCTTAACTTTAACTGAGGAACTAACATCGTTTATCGTTATATTTTCATTACCTTTAACCGTTCTTATAAAACACTAAGAAGATTTTAACGTTAAACCACAAAGACAAATTTATACATCGTTATTATGAAACACAGTTAAGTTTTATACGTTTAATCTTATGTTCATTCGTAAGTTATATTAAGTTACACTTGCGTTATACAATTAATAATAAACAAGGATAATCCTTGATCGGGAAATAAGTAGGCCTACAGAATGGGTATAGGCCTAGCGCGTGACATGAGGCCTGGGGCCTTAGAAAGAATTCACTCTCGTCACCCCTAAGTGGAAATAAATTGAATTTACTGTTATTATTTCATCTTAAATATAGGCCCTATTTCCCACGGGTTCGAATCGATAAATTGAAATAAAAATAACAAAGGAGGGAATAATTGAACTTCTGATGGAGTGTGTGCCACCATTTCTTTGCCAACTTCTCGACTTCCTTCACTGGACGCTCCCTCGTTCACTCCGGATCGTGTTCGGTCAGTTGTTATTGTTTCGTCAGAGAGGTCTTTTTCTGTTATTTTTTCATGAACTTGTAACTTAAAAAAGAAATTCAGAATATATTCTATTTCAGGAATTCGAGTTCTAATTCCTTTATATTATTTAATAATAACTAACTTATTCGGCCTATTTAATCTTATTAAATTACTTATTATATTGTTCCAGTTTTATATGAACACTAAATTGTTTATTAGTATTCAATTGGAAGAAACAGTGTGACATCACGTGACGGCTATACTTGTTCCTTATTGGTCGACCATATTATAGCATGACGAAACCTGTTCTTCTGATTTCGTGCCAAAAATCACGTACTCGTTTTTCCAAATTCATCTGAAGCTTACGTGAAATTTTATAATCTATCTATTAATTAAACCTAAATTATGTTTTCCAATTAAGTATTATAGATAGGGTGGCCATTTAAAAGGAGGACACTGCGTATGTGGCCGTATGTTAACATATATATATATATATATATATATGTTAACGTACGGCCACATACGCAGTGTCCTCCTTTTTGAAAATTTGGAAATGGTCACCCTAAGGACAGCGTGCTCAAAAGGCGGACTGTCCGCCTAAAGCCGGACGTCTGGCCACCCTAATTATAGATTCTGGCATTTTATATTTATTAATAAACCTCCAATTTTGCAATCTTGCAACACAAACAAAAATTAATCCTTACCAAGAAAACCTTAGAAGTATGTTGAAAAAAATTATATTACAAAAATTAACCTTTAACCGGTGAGGTGTAGTCTAAAAGAGTGTTCTTCAACCTTTTATAACTTCATGCACTCCTAAGCCTGGCTTTGAGAAATTCATGCGTCCCAGAAGGAAAACTGCCACAAATTTGCATGTTTACTTCACCTTTGTACTTTGTTTTCAGAATTAACACACTACGCACATTCACATAATATGAATACCATTATTTTTTTTCCCACACAAACATTAAGAAGCAAAGTTTCCATCATCTGTGTTGGACCTTTTATGCACTATTACAGGCTGTTGTTCTTCAGTAACAACAGTTTTCATGAAAGATTTTAAAAGAGCCATCTGCAGGGAAGAAAAAATCCAATTAGGCCTATTATGTATTACGATTTACGTTTAAATATATACTCTATACATCAGGGCCGGATTAAGACCTTTAGAGGCCCTAAGCACTTAAAAGATTTTGGTGCCCCATATATATGTAATTCAAAATATAAACAAAAATAAACCATAAAATAAAATTTTATTTTTTGAAATGAAACAAAACTTACAGTAAGATGGAAAATAATGTTTATTTTTGTATACTTCCACTTCATTTATATTTGAAAAGTTTTCTCCTACTTTTTTTAATTGCAAAGTCTTTGATCAGATCCTCAAAACTAATCTTACGTAACACATCTGCTTCTATACTTAGTAGAGATAAGGCATCCAGCCTGCCTTGTTGCATAGTTGTTCTGTTGGTATTTTTAATATATACTTCAACTGAGAAAATGAACGCTCAGCTGAGCAATTTGTGACCATTAATGTTAAAAATATACGAAAGGCAATTTCTACATTTGGGAAGGCACACTCAATATTGTCTTCTACAATTATTTTATAAAGTTCAGCATGACTGAATCTTGTTTTTACATTTTTTTTTGCACTGAACTTATGGCACACATATGAGTGAAACTGCTGAAGCTCAGCAGAGAAATTAGTGTTCAAGTCCTCTGGGTAAGCATCAATCATCTTTTTACAACCCTGAGAATACCTTTCAATTTCAGTAGATGATGAAGTGGTGACATTATGTGGCACATCACTTAGAAAAGAAAATCTCTCTGCTATTTCTTTGTATATCTCTCCTCTTCTTCTCATCTCAGTTTCAAGTTTGTCAACAATTGTGTAAAAGGTGGTGATAAGAAATTTATCTCTGGCATTCAGATATACTTCTGGTGCATCTCCGTCATTGGGTACCTTCTTTCTGATACGTTTGCGAGTTTGAGCTGCCTTGTAATCAACATCTGGTAGCATTTCCTTTGTAGCTGCTTCATATCTTTCAAATTCATCTCGTGAAGTGCACAGTTGGTCAGCTAATGATCCATACAGATCTGCACATGTTTTTAAGTTCACATCCTTATTCTGTAGAACTTTGCTTACTCTATGAAAATTTTGCAAAATCTCATCCCAAAAATTCAACATAAAAACGAATTCTAGCTCTTGCATCTTATTTGCAATATTATTTGCTTCTCTTCTAGTGTCTCCCTTTTGTGACTGGTCTTCAGCTATACATTCTAACGCTTCTAAAATTTTAAGGAAAGATTTCAAAATTGCTGCTGTTGCCATAGCATGTGCCTCCCATCTGGTATCAGAGAGGGATTTTAAGACACTTTCATTTCCAATACAACCTTTAAGAATTTCCCACCTGCTGGTTGAGGCTAAAAAAAAGGTATAGAGCAACTGCACTGTAGAGAAGAAATTAACCGCCTCTTGACAGCAGTCAACAGCACTTCGGCCTACCAGATTTAGTGAATGGGCTGCACAGGGCACATATATAGCAAACTTGTTTGTTTCTAAAATTTTTTGCTGCATCCCCTTATAACGCCCAGACATGTTGGCAGCGTTGTCGTAAGATTGACCCCTACATTTTGAAAAGTTTAGCTTACAAACTTCACGTAAGTACTGCAACACCTGATTTGCCATTTCCTCACCAGTATGGCTTTTCATTTTCAGAAAGGTTAAAAAGCGTTCAATAGGCTGTCCATCTTTTAAGTACCTAAGTACAACACTTAACTGATCGATATGTGATAGATCTGGTGTTGAATCAACTGACAAACTAAAATAACCAGAAGATTTTACTTCGTCAACAATGAGTGCGTGGACCTTTTGAGCCATTAGTTGAATGAGTTCCTCACAGGTGGTTTTGGACAGGTAAGAAGGATTTCCTTTGCCAGAATTTCCATATTTCAAAATGTGACCTGCTAAAAATGGATCAAACCGGCTTATGAGCTCAAGCAGCCCTAAAAAATTCCCATTCTGCAATGATCCAAATCTTTCTTCTGTTCCTCGAAAAGACAAGCCACGTTCAGCTAACGTACAAATAACAGCTATGACACGCCTCAAGACATGTTCCCAGTAATCACACTCTTCCTGAATTTGTTTTTCCAACTGTTGTCCCAACCCCGCACCTTGTCTGCGAGTTAAGTATGTTAGCATAGAGTCTCGGTGAGTAGTGCTTTTTTCATGATGATCAATTACAATAGTATTTCGCCAGTCACTGAACCCTTCTCTTATAACAAAATGTGAGACATTTTTAGGAGCAAACAGTTTACAAACATAACAGTAAACTGATCCTGTTGATGGTGAATACAATAACCACTCTCTCTTGTATTTCTCACCATTGGCTTTTGTCCCAACGAAAAGTTTTTGTGAACAGTATCTTGCTGGTTTGCCACTACTGAAATGCCGGTAAGACTTGTCAAATGGCCCATTGTGGTGTTGACAGTCACTGGGTCCACAAGCAATCCAATAAGCCACATCATCAGCAGAGAAATCAAGCCACAACCCTGGATCTTTTGCTATATTTACTTCATCTTCTGCAGACTGATTCATTTCACCACCATCACCATGGTCCACTAAACTTTCATTTTCAGCAATTATTTCAACCCCAGAATGTCTTGTAAAGCAACTTGAATCAACATTTGCAGTAGAGGTATCAAGAGAATTTACAGGCAAAGTGAGATCAGTAGTGAGACATGTGGTAGATGAACCTGCTTGTGACACCTCGGTGATTCCAACGTCATCATATTTTGATTTTGAAGTGATCAAAGTGGTATTTGTGTCCACTTTCTGAGAGACGGAGATTGGTTTTGATTCAGAATCGGTATATCATGTTGACGTTGTGGTCGTGGAACTTGTGTGAAGAAATCAGTCAGCTTTGCAGTCTTGGACTCTAAATCCAAAGTCTTCTCTTGTTTCTCTTTTGATAGTTTTCGCTTTTGTGCACCACTTAACTGAACACGTTTCATCTTGGTTCTTGGGGTCTGTAAAATACAGAAATAAAAAGAATATTTTATTTGTATATTATGTGGCAATCAACACAGTTACACATATCACAATCTTGGCTTTGTTCTTTTATTCTCAGAAAGACAAAATGGGAACCGTACACAACCAAAGTGGCAATTTAAATATAAGTGGCAATTAAATATAACTCAACCGAAATATCAACTCGAAATGTTGAATACAAATCAAATCGAAAGAAGGAACCAAAAGAAGGAACCGAAAGAAGGAACCGAAACCTATAAAATAAAAATACTTAACATTAGAATTAATAATACGCAATCTATAAAAATATCAATATTAACATTTCACTATTAACGAGCCACATTTTATATTTACATTTATTTATTTATTTAAAACACAATATTTAATTATAGGAAATATGAACATTTGCTTAGGGCCTAAATTGTCCTAACTACGTTTGATGTTATATATACATTACAAATTATTCACTCTGGTTATTACAATCTAAATTCTTTTATACTGTTATGACAATAGATAAATAAATTATAAAATAAAGATACGTGTATGATAAAATATTGTTATATATACAAATAAAGTACACTTCATAGACTTACCCTAGAGAAGAAGAGAGAGCAACAGATAAACTTCTTCAACGCTAATTAACTTAGGTCAGTATATCTTATTATTATAATGGCCGTGATAAACATCACTTGATACAACAGCAATATAGAGAGTTTATAGTTTCTTTTATTTTAATATTAATTTATATTACAATTCTATAAACCTAAATCTTTCTGTAAAACAATACCAAATGATTATGTAAAATATATATTTAATATTATATGCACAAATCACACGTTCAGAATAACTTCCTATAGCACACGAAAATATTTAATCTATATGTATTTTTAATATGGCGCTCAAAGATTTGATATAAACAAAATAATAACGCAAAGCGTAAAGTGTGTGATTACAACGAAATATATTTATTCTCTCAAAAGGGTTGTTGTTCACTACAAATTCAAACAATGAAAAAAAAATACTATATATGAATATTATACAGTGGCGGTCCTAGCTTACATGACGCCCTGGGCGAACCTCACCTTCAGCGCCCCCCCCCCTGTTCGCCAACACACACACATTCGAATCCCCCAAAATAAAGGACAGACATAACTCTTTCACAAAATAACTTTTTATTGGACTAATTGTTGGAACTTCAGAACCAAAACAAAGACTCAAATTTCTGAATTTTACAAATCCTTCATCACGTAAATAGAATAACTCACTTAAGAGAATGTAATTATGATACTATGAACAGGAAAAATACAAATTAAATTGCACAACTGCCATAAATAAACTAGAGAATCAAATTTCTAAATTGTACAAATGCTCTATCACATAAATAGAATAAGACACTTAAGAGAGGGTAATTATTATGCTACACTTTGAACAAGAAACAAAATAAATTGCACCACAGCACAACTGCCATCTAAAGCCTGACTCTTCTTACCTTCCTTGATGCAAAGTCATGAATTAAATCATCATATGAAATCTGCTCAGCAATTGTATGATTTATACTGATGATGGCCAGACCGGTAAGGCGTTCCTGTGACATAGTTGACCTCAGGTAGGATTTGATGAGCTTCAGCTTTGAAAAGCTCCTCTCTGCTTCAGCAACAGTGACTGGAAGAGTAAGACCAATTCTGAGAGCAGTCCACAAATTTGGATATATTTCAGAGAGCTCCCTTTCATGGATAAATGTCAGCAGTTCAAGCAAGGATATGGTCTTTGATGGCAAGTCAGGCAAGTTCTTCAGCTCCTGTGCAAGCTCTCTGCCATCCAAGTCAGATTGTCCTTAAAGTGTAGTGTAGTACTAAGGTTCACACATTGTTCTGTCAGCTCCTCAAATGTGAGATTTTGGAAATGTGTCAGCACTCCAAACTTCTCTCCCACAATTTCCAACGTGGAAAATCTTTCCTGAATGGCTGATGTTGCAACATCAACCACTGCATTGAAAAATGTCACCTCCAGCTTCTTCAAAGCATCAATCAAGGGCTCATCAGATGCTTCATAGGAGAAGTGCCGCTTTGTGGACCTCAGCCGTTTTTGTTTTAACACAGCCTCCACATTCATTTGTTCACAGATATCTGTGGCTGCCATTTGTGCAGCCACAAAACCTGTTGCCCTGTAATTGCGGAGACCTCTCTCTGTTTTTTTTAGGAGATTTACTGCAACATCAACGTGCATGCTAGGAGACTGCATCTGCTTGCTCACATGCTGAATTTGGCACAACAGGTCATGCCACACCACTGAACAAATGGCGAAGCGGTATGACCCAACCTCCTCTGACAGAGATTGAGCCTCGACCTTTATTACAGAGTCTTTGGTGTGGTCCCTCACCTCGATCAGTGCATCTCTCACTGCAGCTGCCTGATATCTCAGGGGCTCCACACTCTTGATCTTGCTTTCCCACCTTGTATCAGACCACATCTTCAATGTGATGTTCACATGTTTTTTCAAAATGGCCCATCGTTGTGTGGAGGCTGAAAACAAGTTGTAAAGCTTCTGCAAGATGCCAAAGTAACTTGTGGCATCAATAGATCCCTTAGCAGCATCGGCCACAAGCAAATTCAGAGAATGAGCCCCACATGGAACAAACAGAGCTCTGGGATTAATTTCTAGAGACCCTGGATTGAACACCCTTGTTTTTTCCCCTCATGTTGGCCCCGTTGTCGTATGATTGTCCTCTACAGTCCATGAAAGGAACTTTTAGCTCCTCCAGTCTCTTCAGAATCAGAGATGCCAAATGTTGACCAGTGGACTCCTCTGCCTCCAAAAACCCCATGAAATGTTCCTTTATATGGGGCTTCCCCTCCAGTGACACAACCCGAATCACAACTGACAACTGTTCAGTGTGGCTGATATCTGGAGTGCAATCTAGAATTATTGAAAAAAACTTTGATTGTTTGATGTCGCTCACCATTGCTGAAATGGTCTTGCTGCTCGACAAATCAATGAGTTCGTTTTGTATGTGGTGGCCGAGGTAGCTGGTGTGACTGGAGGTCCCTCTTTGGACACGGTTAATGTGCTCTTGCATTATAGGATCAAATTGTGCCATCAGTTCAACTTCTTTCAGAAAATTGCCATTTGATGGTGAGAACAATTTTTCTGTATGTCCCCTTAGTGCCAAATTCCTAACTGCCAGAGAATGCACAATAGCAGTGAGACGTGTCAGCACCGCTCTCCATCTCAACTTCTCAGCCTCCAGAAGTGCCATCTCCTGCTTGTCAATGGTCTCCCCCTTTCTCATCCTCACTGCCAGTTCTTTCCAGATTTTCATAGAATTTAGGTGTTCTGAACTGTTGTCATGTGATGTGAGCAATGAGCTTGCATGCTTCCAGTCCGAGAGTCCCAAACTTGTTAAATTTATTTTCCTCTTGGAAAATAATGTACAACAGAAACAGAAAAGGCTGTTGTTTTTTAAGGAATAGACCAACCAACTTCTGATTATATTTTCCACTAACCAATGACTTCCTGAAGTATTGATGGTGGAAACTTCTTCCGTCACTGTCGTTTCTAGGGAATACAAAGTCAGATGGTACTTGACTTGGTCCCCTGGAAACCAGTTGTGTCCGAATTCTCTCAGTCAGAACTGAAGGCCAGTTAGCAGGGTCGGTGGACAGAGACTCATCCTCAGGAGGCGATTCTGCTCCAGGCATTTCTAATAGAAAGAACAAGAGCATTACTCATTAGTATACACACCTAAGTTAGATAACACATTATTCACAGCACTTTGTTATGGTGGTGGTGGTGTTATGGAATTATGGTGGTGAAACACCACACATACCCAGTAACCCAGACCCAGTGATAATAACATTATAATTTATAACTGTTTGCAAAATGCTTTGCAGGATGCACACACATACACATACACACACGCACACACTCACAGACATATGTGCACACAAACTCACCTGAAGAGTCCTGCCGGGGAGAAGTAGAAGCAAATGGGTCTTCATCCTCAGGATCAGACTGCATTTGTGGAGACATATGTGAGGCTGAGGAGGTAGATGGCTCCTCAGCCTCAATAATGGCAGAAGTAGACGGCTTCTCATCCTGGCTAGTGGCAGAGGGTGTTCCAAAATATTTCAAAAGTGCCCCTGCAAATAGTAAAATAGAACATAACAGACCAATGCATGAATAGGCTAGTACAATTAATTTAACATGTTATTAAGCACAATTTATTAAACTTTTAGAATAGGAAACAAATGAATAATACAACCTCCTTGGTTAATGGCTAATTATATACATAATAGTACACTTCAAATGACTCAGAAAGCTATATCACAAAATAGCAGTGCAATATAGCAGTGAAGAGTAGATGACATAGCTCTATACCTTTATCTTTTGCTCGTTTTCTTCTTCTTCTTTCCTCTTTTTTCTAAACTGAGCACCTGATAGCTTTGACCTCTTCTTATCCATTTGCGGTTATTTGACAGACCTTAGTGGCTTAGTGTGAAGATTCGTTCTGTAATAAATAATATACATTTCACTATTTAACCAAACCCAGAAAAATAACATTACATATGTTAAAGTATGGGCCTTTATTCCCAATAATATTAATCTGGAAGCATTTTGCATTGTTTAGGTCTTTTATGGGAAGGTTTATGGAAAATGCAATAGATGGTTTTTTATTAATAAAAATATATTTATTGATCTTTTATTATTTATTTTATTTTATTTTTTATTTTTATTTATTTCTTTATTTATTTATTCTTATTTTTATTTTTATTTTTTTTGCAGGCGCTCATGCCGCCCCTCCACAAATGCCGCCCTGTGCGGCTGCCCATATTGCCCATATGAGGAACCGCCACTGTGAATATATATAATTCAGTTTTCAACAGCTTATAGGCTATAAGCCGCGATTATAATAGTATAATAAATCCATGGTAAATCCGACAATGGAAAATTTCTGTGGTGCCCCCCTTCCCTTGATGCCCTAAGCACGGGCTTATTTTGCTTAATGGTTAATCCGGCCCTGCTATACATAGAGTCTCTATGATTACTATCCACAAGAAACCGAGAGCCACCAAGTGTTCAGAATCTCGAACCATAAGCTTGGTCAGCCATGCATAAAAAATAATGCTAAGGATACTAACCAGAAGACTAACGAACAGAGCTAAGCAGAACATTGGAGAGGATCAGTTTGGATTTAGGTCAAAATGCGGAACAAGAGAAGCTATTGGTATTATGAGAATGATGGGAGAGAGTGCTGGAACATGATCAGGAAATGTTTGTTTTATTGATTTGAAAAAGCTTTGACAGAGTCCAATGGAGAAAACTAATGGAAATATTGAAGAATATAATGTTGACTGGAGGGACCTTAGGCGATAAAAAATCTATAACTTGGCCAGACTGTGAATGTTAGCGTTGCAGGAGGAGAATCGGAGCCTGGATTGGTTGGGAGACGGGTCAGGCAAGGATGCTCCCTGTCCCCCGTGTTATTTAACATTTATACGGAGCAATGATAATAGAAGCACTCTCAGATCTGGAAGAGGGAATTAGAGTGGGAGGTAAATTGGTCAAATCTGTAAGGTTTTGCCAATGACAAGCATTTGTTTGTAGTACTGAGGAAAAACTGCAAGAATGGTCATAGCTTGACAACACGGCGGAAGAATTCGGAATGAGAATTAATGAGACCAAGACAAAGGTAATGAAAATTGCAAGGAAAGGACGCACAATGAACCTAACGATAGGGAAATCGGACCTTAGAAGAAGGTCTAGAATTGGTATGGTAAGGTAGCTTTTGAGAGACAGAAAACTTACAGGTGAACTCAACTTGAAGCTGAAGAAAAGGTTAGTAAAAAGCTTGATATGGAGTATGGTACTGTATGGAGCAGAAACATGGACACTGAAAACAACTGAAAAGAACTCCTGGAAAGTTTTGAAATGTGGATTTGGAGAATAATGTTAAAGATAAACTGGAGGAACACCAAAGTAATGAGGAAGTACTGCAACGGGTGAGAGAGGAAAGAAGACTCATTAAGGTGATAAGAGAAAGACAAGAAATGGATCGGACATGTGTTGAGAGGAAAGGATTGTTGAAGGTGATAAAGGGTAGATATGAAGGTAGAAGACCGAGGGGAGGAAAAGGAAAGCAATGCTGGATGATTTGAAGGCAAGCAGGAGCTACCATGAGATGAAAGGATAGCTCAGGATAGAACACTTTGCGGGACACATGAGTTAGACCTGCCTGATAGGCAGAACACGAATGGATGGATAACACACCACAGGTTAAATATATACACACACCACAGTCAACGAACACTACACTCTCATCCATGACTACACTATTTGCACTAGAAATAACTCTAAATTGCATAAGCCTTCATAAATCCCTAAAATGTGTCAGTATTCCTGCTCATAACTCGCTATATCTTTTCAGTACTTTATGACTAGTAAACAAAAACATATACAACATACATCCAACATTTTTCTCCCGTACTGTGCACCCATATGCACACTGTTCATGTCATTCACCCCTCCATGCACCCCGTCATTCCATGTACCCCTGGAAAAAATCTCACGCACCCAGGTTGACTATCACTGGTCTAGAAGACCACGCGAAATATTATCACGTGGTCTCTTAGACCACACCTCACCGGTTAAGGATTAATAATAGCACATCAAATATTTTTCAGTTTATATTAATTCAAACATTAACTTATAAATGATCAAATTTGAATATGCATTAATCACTTTACGCATAATCTTTTGAACTGCATTAACTATTTTATTCATATAATTAACCTCTTTTGGACCACTGGGTCGAACAGGGCGTCGATTGCTCTAAAAAGTGGGGGGGGGGAGGGACACTTCGCCTTCAAACAGCGAATCAAACAATACTCTGAGTAGCTGTTGCTACAAATGTTACGTGCAATTATTAAATGCAAATTGACTGCTAAATTGCATGGTAAATATACACTGGTGTTCATGACAATAATGCGTACCCCCCCCCCCCGCAATCGACGCCCATGGGATCGAATATGTACCGTTTCCTATACACGCACTCATAACTTAACCCTACAAAAATTTCGGTCATTAAGAGGTTACTAACATTTTGTAATACTATTGATAACTAATTATAATGTAAGCCATAATTAACCTGCTTTTAAATTAATATCTTAAAGAACAATTATCTTGTCACCTGAAGATCAGGGACCCCCACCCTTTTCTTAGTTAGCCTTATAAGGCTAACTAACGAAAATATCATGACCTAACCTAACCAATCGTTAGGTCAACTGTACCCCTTGACGATTGGTTAGGTTAGGTCGTGATATATATATATATATATATATATATATATATATATATATATATATATATATTTTATATTTATATATATATATATTTATTTATATATATATATTTATTTATATATATATTTATTTATATATATTTTTATATATATATAATATTTATATATATATATTTATATATATATATATTTATATATATATATATATTTATATATATCTATATATATTTATATATATATATATTTATATATATATATATATATTTATATATATATATATATATTTATATATATATATATATTATATAATTTATATATATACAGGGTGGGCACGGGAATCAAGTGTTTTTTGAATAGCTAGTATCGGCCATTAGGAATGGGAGGGAATGCGGTAGGTAGCATTCCATTCCTGGGTTCATAGCATTTAACTTTAACTAACCTCACCTTTATCTTTCAGGTGCCATCATGGAGCAGTGGACGTTAGAACACCGCATGTTCGCGTATGATCATTTTGTTAGGAGTGGCGAGTCAGTGACAGCAGTTCAGCGTGCGTTTCGCCGCAGATTCAACATTCATCGAATGACTCTGTTCCCGCTCGTGACCAATCTTACGTTGGGTTAACAATCTTCGAACAGGAGGCTCAATAATGAAAACAAAACCGAAGGCGCCGCAACGCACTGTGCGTACTCCGAGAACGTTGAAAGGGTCAGACAAGCGATGTTGCAAAGCCCAGGCCGCTCTGCTCGGAGACATTCAGCTGCACTCGGAATCAGCAATCGTACTGTTAGACGGATTTTGCATGAGAATTACATTTTCACCCATACAAGTTAGCGATGGTGCAGGAATTGAATGTAAACGATTGCCCCAACGACTGAATTTTACACAGGAAATGCTTGCACTTTATGAGCAGAATGAAACATGATGGTGGTAATGAGTGATGAAGCCCATTTCCACCTTAATGGGCCGTCCACAATCAAAACTGTCGGTATTGGGCTGCTGAAAATCCGCGACAACTCCATGAAAAACCGCTGCATAGCCCTAAGGTTACAGTTTGGTGCGCGGTGGGAAAGTTTGGCGTCATCGGTCCCTATTTCTTCGAACAAAATGGGGTTACCGGTTACCATAACATCTGGCGTTACATTGAGATGGTGAACACCTTTTTCATCCCTGAGTTACGAAGAAGGCGTATTGCTCGTCGACATTTGTGGTTTCAGCAAGATGGGGCCACGCCACACACCGCCAGAGCGTCAATGGCTGTTCTTCGCCCCCTGTTTCCCAACCATCTCATTTCGAGATTTGGTGACATTGCATGGCCCCCTCGGTCCCCTGACTTGTCCACATGTGACTTCTTTCTATGGGGGTACCTCAAGTCACGTGTCTACGAGGACAAGCCCCGTACATTAGATGCATTGAAGGAAGCGACCGTCAACAAATCATCCAAATCAACAGAGACCTGCTGGGAAGAGTGGAGGCCAATTTTCGTAAACGCCTTCAACAATGCGTCGACGGCCAAGGACATCATATGCCAGATATAATTTTCGGTACATGATTATTATGACATGAAATGCTATGTTCTTACGAATGTTGTTCTACCATATATTTTCTTTACAAAAATAAATATCATTTTCCTGATTATTCCAAAAACACTTGGTTCCCGTGCCCCACCCTGTATATATTTATAATATATATATATTTATATATATATATATACTGTATATATTTATATATATACATATATATATATTTTATATATATATATATATATTTATATATATATATGTAAAAAGTGAACAATGAACAATAGTTTTATGTTCGAATGTCCCTTTTTACATAAGAACCAAAATCGCTTAACGCGAGTTTGGATAATAATTTTACTTGTAGCTTCCTATTTTTGTTCGTATCACAACCCTACGATCTACCCTTTCTATGGTTTAGTCGTATCTATCATCCATTTTTCATTTGTTATAAAAGTTATTATAATTAATTATGAATTGTCTTGCATCTCACCCTCGACCCTAGATTATGCATACACATTGCATGTAACAGGATTGGAACCCGTAGCTGTACTTCTTAGTCATTACTACCCACACTTTGCCTCTAATTCATCTTTTCTAATAATGACTTATACACTATGACGTCACAAAATAACTTTATTCCCTTTACGTCCCACTCTGTGTCTCTAATTCGTTCTTGTAAATCTTCCTAACAATGATTCGTACTCTACGTACAAATTCAATAACTATGACGTCACATTTTCCCGTCATTAATTTCCCTTCATCATATCTCTAGTATTCAATGTATGAAAATTTATATATCATCATAATAAAAACTGTACACTCTATAGAAGTCATTATTTATATGTTATGTAGTATAAATATTATTATTCAACCATATTCATTCATCTACCTATTGTCTACTTATGCCCTATCAACTTATCAGTCTATTTTTACTCGTGTCAATCTATGAAACGCAAAACTTTTGCCTTCGTTCTAAAACGCAAAAATACGTTCTCGTATTATTTTTAAAAAAAAAAGTGCGTTCAACCCTCGCAAGATATTCATAAACGCTTAGTAAGTATTATCAGAAATTCCACTCATCCCAGCATAATTTGAACGCTTCTAAGATAAAAAAGGTCTCCTTTCGCTTTGATTCGAATGTATAACATTATAGCATATTATTTCAGTAGTAGATACGTCAATTAACAATTTGCTAAAATTGTAATTAAATGTAATCCTTTAATATAATGTAATTGATGTAATGTACTTTAATGAAACTGTAATGAACAATAACTTGTAATGTACTTCAGTGAAACTAATTAAATGTAATGATTTAATTTATAATGTAAGAATGTACTTTAATGGAATTGTAATTAAAAAGTGAATATGAATTAATTGGTAGTTGTAATCCATAATTGTAATCATAATTGTAATGAACCAAAACTAATACGTACTCAGTCATGTACTCAAATTGTGCTGATGTGCTAATACGAATAATATCGCCTCTATAAATGTCGAATCAGCGATACTACTGTTCTTTTTTATTTTTTATTTTTTTTATTCTTTTTAGTTGAAATCATGTGTTAAAAAGGGGGGAAACTTAACCTTCGATTGTCTCCCCCAAACATTAGATTATATTATGCATGTACCATCTTCATTTACGACACTTCAATATAGAACTTCATTTAAGGCACTTCTAGATTAATCTTCATCTTTGTACTTGATATTAGCACCTCATTAGGAGGGGGGCAGAGGCCCTTGCCTCCTTAACTTAAGTATTTTTAGATTCCGGCCTGAGCCATGGTCGAAAGAGGTCGAACCTCTACCCCTTGTAATTCAGAGTACCAACTGTAATTTTTAAGAAGTAAACTACACTTTAAGAAGTTTTTATCTTTTTCCTTCGAGCCGTGCTCGCTTCAGAACTTAGTCAGAAAAGTCGATAATTATAAAAAGAGAAGAATTAATAAGCAGAAAGAAAAGAATTAACAGAGTGTCGACCCCCCTAAGGCGACCGAAAAGAATTATAGAAAAGTATAAAGAAGAAGCATCCGTTGCAGCCTCCTAACTAGAACCCCCTTCGAATCCGAACCGACAAAGGGCCATAAAGGGGGGGGTTAACAGCTGGGCTATCCCTGCCAGGATTAAAAGATTATTATTTTAAGAAGAGGATTCTAAAAATTGGCGACCCTACTATCAAGATGATTTTACCAGAAGATGTTTAACAAGAAGATGTTTAACAAGAAGTTGTTTAACAAGAAGATTTTTAAGAAGAGGCCACTCTTTGGCCAAGATAGAAATTATCCTGCATCAGGATAACAAGATTATTTTAAGAAGAAGAAGATTTTAAGAAGAGGCCACTCTTTGGCCAAGATAGAAATTACCCTGCCTCAGGATAAAACCAGTCGACCGGCGTGTCACGACTTCTAGTTCGTAACATCCACCCTTGACCGGTGTGTCACGACTCCAAGTTCTTCACGCCTAGTTTTCACCCAGGAACAAGTAGCCAGACACGTCTTCAGGACACACCTCAAAAGGATTTCGCCATAGGAATCTTAAGTATAAAACTTTAAAAAAAAAAATAATTTCTAAACATTTGAAAAGTCATTATTATTAACAATTAATATTTAATATTGAACCAGAATTTAACACAAAACACAGTGAACATTCAGACACCAGTGATACATTTTTTTTTTAGTGAAACAGTAATTTTCACAAAAGTTAAAAGTCACAAAAGTTAATTTAACAAAGTTAATTGTAACAAAGTTAATTGTAACAAAGTTAATTTCAGAGAGAGAATTTCAGTTATTTTCAATGTTACATTCAATATAGAATAATTTTATTTTATGTACCTTCCCGTACATTAGAATGTTGTTTACCTTTTTTTTTATTCTTTTTGTTTGCAAATTTTTTTCCAATTACTGAATTGAATTGACTTGCAAATTAAGAGAGAGAGAGTTTACAGAGTTTAGAGAGTTTAGAGATTTATAGGAATACTTGAAGCAGGTTCAAGTTAGACAGCCCATTTTCAGTTTCAAGATACTACTTGATAAGAGTTCAAGTCAGTAGTTTCATTTTCAGTTCAGAATACTTGATAAGAGGTCAAGTCAGAAGGTTGCATCCAAGAGGGACAACCAAACCCCAGAGATTTATAAAGATACTCGAAGTAGTTTCGAGTCAGTTTTATTTGCAAATAAGTTGCAAATCAAGTTTCAGTTTCAATAGGTTGCATCCAAGAGGGACAACCGCCCCAGAGATTTCAGATTTATTTCAAGTCAGAGAGTTTTATCTGAAGTCAGAGAGTTTTATCTGAAGTCAGAGAGTTTTATCTGAAGTCAGACAGTTTTAGCTCAAGTCAGACAGTTTTAGCTCAAGTCAGAGTTTATTTCAAGTCAGAGTTTTACTTGAAGTCAGAGAGATTCATTCCAAGTCATTTTTATTTCAAGTCCCAAGTAGTTTTCAATGCAGTCAATTGAATTCAACTTTTCCTTGTAATTTAAGAAAATGTAATTTAAGAATTTAATTCAACCTTTTTATTTTGTAAAAGAGAATTAAAAATTCAACCTGAATTGACCGATTTGCGTCTTTAGTTTAACCTTTTTTCTTGTTCATGTCATTATTGCGTATATAAATATATAGGTGAAATGACATTTTGTTGTTTGTAACCAAAATAGTTTTTACAATTGTTTGTAACGATTTTGGTAATTATTGTAATGTATACGTGATAATAATAGTTGTGTAACAATTAATCGATCATGTACCTAATTTATCCTGCTCTGTACGATCGGGAAATTTACCCGTATGACCGCACATATCTTAAATTTCATTCATTTAATTTTTAATAAAACTTCTACGCAATAAAACAGATGTATTTGTCTATATGCAAACAAGTTTTCAGACTAAAATATCAAATAATTCAAATTCTATCAACATTCAACGAAAAAGTATAATTTTTCTACTTAACAGGCAAAAAACTATTAAACCTTTTTTATTTTTTTTTATTATATAAAAATAATTTTTAATATAAAATTCAATTGAAATTATTAAAAGAAAAGATTGTTCGAAATGCTTCCCTTTCATTTCAATAACTTTTTTATTCCTGATCGAAATTCATCTATGATTCGATTTACTTTTATTTTTTTTAGAATATTATAAAATTGTATTTAGCTCGTTGAAATGCATAATTGATTTATGTTTTTTAATTTGTATTTTTAATTTTCTTTTGATTCAATTAATCGTGAGTAACTGTCCTTAAATTATTATTGTACCATTTGTAAAGTATCAAACGAAAATTATAGTCAAATTGACATACTACTACAGTATATGATTGTGAATTTCAGTAGTCGAATTTAATCTGTCTCGAAATTATCAGATACACACTTTGTACCCAACAAACATAAATACACATTTGACCACAGGTCTATACATCATCCACCACGTAATTCGATTTGTACCTACAACAGTCAATAAAAATGCATGCACACTATATATACTATATATATAAACCTCATACTCAAATCATTGAATATCACAATAAAACTATTTCATTACGTAAGTGCCAGCTATGCGATTTAGTCTTAATCAATTTTTGCATTCATGCATTCATGCATTTTTGCATTCATGCATTTATACAGTTAATTTAACAATCTGTCTCGAAATTATCAGCTACACACTTTATACCTAGTACACAAAAATACACACTAGACCACAGGTCTATACATCATCCATTACGTAATTCTATTTTTACCTACACTAGTCAATAAAAATTAGCTTATAGCTTGTATGATTTAGATTTTTCCCTCTTACCTATTCATTATGAATATAATTTATCCCACAGAAGAAAAAAAAATAAATAAATAAAATTTTGTAAAAATTTTTAACCATATCATTCTTTGTCTAACATAATTGTTTGTCCAAATTAACGTACTAATCCTTTTATTCTGTTTGTATAAAAGTCGTTTTAATCTTTGATTTTTTTAATATTTTGTAAGCAAGTGTCATTTTAAAAATTTGATTATTCTGCATTGTACTCAACTACCCGAACTCATTCTGTATAAAATTTCTATTGTAAAGAATGTCGTCATTACTTACGATGTTATTTTCTCATTTGTATTGTATTAATGGTACCCTATTAAATTATTGTATAAATATCATTTTTAAAAGGGGAGAGTAATGTAAAAAGTGAACAATGAACAATAGTTTTATGTTCGAATGTCCCTTTTTACATAAGAACCAAAATCGCTTAACGCGAGTTTGGATAATAATTTTACTTGTAGCTTCCTATTTTTGTTCATATCACAACCCTACGATCTACCCTTTCTATGGTTTAGTCGTATCCATCATCCATTTTTCATTTGTTATAAAAGTTATTATAATTAATTATGAATTGTCTTGCATCTCACCCTCGACCCTAGATTATGCATACACATTGCATGTAACAGGATTGGAACCCGTAGCTGTACTTCTTAGTCATTACTACCCACACTTTGCCTCTAATTCATCTTTTCTAATAATGACTTATACACTATGACGTCACAAAATAACTTTATTCCCTTTACGTTCCCACTCTGTGTCTCTAATTCGTTCTTGTAAATCTTCCTAACAATGATTCGTACTCTACGTACAAATTCAATAACTATGACGTCACATTTTCCCGTCATTAATTTCCCTTCATCATATCTCTAGTATTCAATGTATGAAAATTTATATATCATCATAATAAAAACTGTACACTCTATAGAAGTCATTATTTATATGTTATGTAGTATAAATATTATTATTCAACCATATTCATTCATCTACCTATTGTCTACTTATGCCCTATCAACTTATCAGTTATTTTTACTCGTGTCAATCTATGAAACGCAAAACTTTGCCTCGTTCTAAAACGCAAAAATACGTTCTCGTATTATTTTTAAAAAAAAAGTGCGTTCAACCCTCGCAAGATATTCATAAACGCTTAGTAAGTATTATCAGAAATTCCCTCATCCCAGCATAATTTGAACGCTTCTAAGATAAAAAAGGTCTCCTTTCGCTTTGATTCGAATGTATAACATTATAGCATATTATTTCAGTAGTAGATACGTCAATTAACAATTTGCTAAAATTGTAATTAAATGTAATCCTTTAATATAATGTAATTGATGTAATGTACTTAATGAAACTGTAATGAACAATAACTTAATGTACTTCAGTGAAACTAATTAAATGTAATGATTTAATTTATAATGTAAGAATGTACTTTAATGGAATTGTAATTAAAAAGTGAATATGAATTAATTGGTAGTTGTAATCCATAATTGTAATCATAATTGTAATGAACCAAAACTAATACGTACTCAGTCATGTACTCAAAATTGTGCTGATGTGCTAATACGAAATAATATCGCCTTATAAATGTCGAATCAGCGATACTACTGTTCTTTTTTATTTTTTTATTTTTTTTATTCTTTTTAGTTGAAATCATGTGTTTAAAAAGGGGGGAAACTTAACCTTCGATTGTCTCCCCCAAACATTAGATTATATTATGCATGTACCATCTTCATTTACGACACTTCAATATAGAACTTCATTTAAGGCACTTCTAGATTAATCTTCATCTTTTGTACTTGATATTAGCACCTCATTAGGAGGGGGGCAGAGGCCCCTTGCCTCCTTAACTTAAGTATTTTTAGATTCCGGCCTGAGCCATGGTCGAAAGAGGTCGAACCTCTACCCCTTGTAATTCAGAGTACCAACTGTAATTTTTAAGAAGTAAACTACACTTTAAGAAGTTTTTATCTTTTTCCTTCGA
>JAJOZX010007654.1:207500-212816 GCA_023014485.1 Bathynomus jamesi | reverse complement strand
AATCAACGATTTTTATTCAGATCATTCTGGATTTTACCTCTATCTTCGTCATTAATCGCCATACCACCCAGCTTCGTGTCATCCGCAAACTTTGAAACTGTACTGACTAGGCGACATCTAAATCGTTAATAAATATAAGAAAAAGCAAGGGGCCCGATACGAACCCTGAGTAACGCTGCTCGCTACATTAGCCCAACACGACTCCGCTCCATCAACCACCACCCTCTGTTTCCTACCTCGCAACCACTCTTCTATCCAATTTGTTACTACACCCCTGATTCCATGAGCTTAGTTTTCTCAATAAGTCTTTTGTGTGTACGTGTGAACGCTTTTTGAAAATCTAATACACTATATCAACCACCCCGATGACTATCGTAAACGTCAACCACGCTTGAAAATTCTAAAAGATTAGTTAAGCAAGATTTGTTTCGCCTAAAACTGTGCTGCGTATTTCTAAGTTATGCAATTCTAAGTGTTTCGACTATACGATCCCTAATTATTGATTCCAGTAGCTTACCTACAACAGACGTTAACGGATTGGCCTATAATTTCCCGCCGCACCTTTATCGCCTTTCTTAAGATAGGTGTTACGTTTGCTTAACTTGAAATTATCTGGTACGCACCCCTCAGAAATAGACGCATTAAAATCTTTGTTAGCGGCACAACCATGCTATCTTTTAATTCTTTTTAGTTGTATGGATATATGGAATCCGGCCCCGGTGATTTACGCGTTTTCATTTTATCACTAGCGCGTATTACCTCCCCTTCACTAACCACAATATATCCAAAATATTACCATTATCAAACGGTATTATGTCTATGACCGTAGGGATATTCGTTAATCTTCTATAGTAAAAACTGCGTAAAGAATTCGTTTTAGCAAGCTAGCCATTTCCTTGTTTTCAGAAACTAGATCTCCGTTAACATTTTTCAACGGCCCCAAGACACTTTTTACTGATTTCTATTGTTGACGTATTGAGAGAATCGCTTGGGGTTTTCTTTACCGTCACGAGCTATGGAGATTTCAAATTCGCGCTTGGACTTTTTTATTACACTTTTCGCTTCAGCCTTAGCATATGTAGTTGTTTCGTAACCACAAATTGTCTTTATCGCAATTATGTAGCCTATAAGCCCTATCACTACTCTTTGTATGTCTCCTACTCTAGAAGTAAACCACAAGGCTTGTTATTTATTTTCGCACGCTTAATTTTGTACGGTACACATTCCTCATTTATAGTCCCAAATACTGTTTTCAAACGATTCCTACATAGTTTTGCGTTGAGTTCCCCATTACGTTTTCCCAATTGACGTGGTGGCAATTTTTTCGAATTTACAAAAGTCTGCGTGCTGGAAGTTGGGAATTTTAGTCGAGTTAGCTGTTTCGAGTGACTTACTGAAAGGACAAACTCTACCATTTTGTGATCGCTATTGCTTAACGTTCTATTACTTGAAGATCATAACTAGCCTATCATCCGTAGTTATTACTAAATCTAAAATACTGTCCAACCTCGTAGTTCCCAACCTTTTGAATAAGGAGCTATCCTCGGAAATTAACTAAACGATTACCTTCCGCTCTCCCTGCATTGTATCGTAATTCACGTTGGCGCAATTAAAGTCACCCATAACTAAAGCCTGCTAACTACCTATTATTCTCTTTAGTTCACGATATAACGCTTCGTCCGTATCAGCTGTGTGATTAGGGGCGGGGGCCTATATATAACCGCAACAACAAGTTTGAAATCGTTCAATTTAAGTTCTGCTATAGTCGAATCTATTGGTTCTGGAATCGTGTGCTTTACTTCTATAACGTTCGCAATATTATCTTTGATATACAACATAACACCGCCTCCTCGCCTACCTATTCTGTTTTTAACAAAAAGTCTATAACCTCTAATTTGATACTCCCCTACAAAGTCACGTGTTTCAGTGCTAAGCCACGATTCATTTATCGCAATTAAATCACAGTCTTTACAAACAATTCTAGAAAAAAATTCGTTTATTTTATTTCGTAAGCTACGAGCATTTAAGGATAGAACCTTCAAATTGTTTGTAATTGCGACACCTTCGCGAGCGCAGGGAAATTTGTGGAATTTACGCTGGGACCGTTCGAGTTACGGCAGCCTGAAAAGAAGAGACAGTATTATGAATAGTCTTCCTAAACGCGCAGCTCCACGTCATTAAGATGAAGTCCTCTCCGAGGAAGAAGTCCTTCCTGCCGAGAAACTGTTCCAAAAATTCACAAAATGCACTCCTTCCTGTTGGCAGAGAGACTTTAGGTTTGTTAATATAGGTCGCCTTGCTGTAAATCGTTACGTTGGATAATTCGAGGAAGTATATCTGTTAAAACAATCTTCTTAGTTTTTTCCTTTAATCGCTCTACTAAGTCCCTGTACCTAGCCAGCAGTTCTTCCGATCTAGAATTTAAGACGTTATTAGTACCGACATGAATAACATACGTTGTGTCCTCGGCGGTACCGTTCTGTAAATGGTCAACACTATTAGTTTATATCCTCCACCCTTGCACCAGGGTAGCAGTAACGGCGCCTCTGACGAGGGTTTCTCCCACAGAATTCCTCGAGCTGCCCTCGAACAATGAATCACCAACGAGTCGTATTTCCGGTTCATCAGCATCTTCGAACCTAAAACAGAAAACTTATTGTTTGTTATCACTGGTAGACAAGTCTTAGGTTTTCTCATGGTGCTCCATTACGCACTCGAACGAAGGGTTGGGAACTAGGGAAGAGAGAGGGCTATTAGTATTATTTATATGATTATTAGTAGAACTAAGGCAGGAGGGGTCGTAACTGGAGTCTCAAGGGATTGTAATTTTGCCGTCAGGAGCATCACGCTTTCTTCAAGCCTCACTCTGCCTCCCTCTCACGTTCTAAACCCGTTCCTCAGGACTTCCATGTTTGAGCACCACCTGCAAACTAACTGTTCATTATTATTAGCCATTGTAAACGCGTAAGCGGCAAATTTCCCTTCACAGCGACTGCAAGTACTTGACGGGGTGCCATGCTTTTAATTAGTTAAAAAAAAAAAAGCGTTTGGAAATTAATAATTACAACGTAGGTCTACCGCGTGCTTATTGTGCCGTCACCTGCCCAAACCCGCAAAAATGTTCTTGAAACGCAGAAACAGGTTCTTGTAACACAAATTTATATTAAATGATATATAATTAAGCTACCGACGAAGATCTGTAAAGAAAGAGTATTAATAGTACTTATCTGTCCGCGATTCGACCGACTTTTTTCCTTTTTTCCCACGGTGTGTGACCACACACTACCTGACCTCCCGAAGGAAGGGAAAATGAACCTTATGACTCCTCGTTTTCTGATAGATTTGAAAAACAAACAAGGCAAGCCACGTGCTCTAGCCTTGGTTTAATCAATTAATATAGTACTGGATAAAGTCAATAGATGAAATATATTCGTTAATGAATGATTAGTAACACGAAGTAATTTAGTTAAAAATGCACCAAACACTTTTTTTTTTTAAAGACACCTCAACGAAAACCACTTATTCAATTGATAACACTGGACACTCGATAAAACACGTCTGTTCACAAGGAAAGACTGATCACATATATATAATTATACTATATATACATACACACACACACACACTTATATATATATATAATATTATTCAATATATATACACTATATGTATATACTATATATATTATATATATATATATATATATATATATATATATATACAGGGTTGGGCCGTAAGTTTCCATACATAGGAAAATAAACATTTTTTTATGGACAACCATTTTATTTATATAATATGCTCTACATGGTTGCCATTGTTTTGAAAACACATTTCAATACGTGTTTCCCCACTGTTGATGAACACGCATTAGCACAGTTGACGTTATGCTTGTAATGGCGTTTGGGACGTTCCTTTAGATGATTTATGTCTCGTATCTTTTCCTGATACACCATGGCCTTCAAGTGCCCCCAAAGATAGAAATCAAGGGGGTGAGATCTGGGATCTGGGAGGCCACTCCACAGGACCACGCCGACCAATCCAAGCATCCGGAAACTGCTGCTGATCCAATACCGACGCACGTGAAGACCATAATAGGTGGAGCTCCATCTTGCTGGAAGTAAACTGGGAAGTTACCTTCCTCGTTTAGCAGGGATGGGAAAATCTCTTCTTGCAACATGTTAAGATACCTTTCGGCATTAAGATTTCCACTGACAAAAATTGGTCCAATATTCTGTCACCCCATATCCCGGCCCACACCATCACTTTACCGGCACCTTGCATCTTCGTCGGACTCAGCCAGTTAGGGTTAGCATTACTCCAATAACGTATGTTTTGCCGATTAACCTCTCCATTGACGTAAAAATTTGCTTCATCAGTAAACAGATCGTACGTCAACGCATATTCTTAGGGTATCTGAAACATAAAAACAAACGTTTAATTTTTCCTATGTATGGAAACTTACGGCCCACCCTGTATATATATATATATATATATATATATATATATATATATATATATATATTATTCAATTATATACTATATATATATATTTTTTTATTGGAGTTGTTTAACCTCTTTCGCAACATCTAAGTCATATGACAGAGGGGACCTACAGCTTTACGTGGGATCCGAACCACGGGTCGCTACATAATCTGGACGCGAGGACGGTCCCTCCATCCAACTACTGCCCAGACCAATGTCGCTTAACTTCGCACTATATATATATATATATATAATATTATTCAATATATATATTATATATATTAGAGGGTGTCCCATAAGTCCGGCATCATAGGAAAAATAATAAAAAAGGCAAAACAAAAGCTTTTATTTACAGAACGTGCTCAATATGTCCACCATTGTTTTCAATACACAAATTCAGACGTGATACCCAGTCAGCAAGCACACGGTGAATGATGTCAGGAGTAATGGTGTTTCATGCCCCAATAATGCGCTGCCGCCGCAAATGTTCAACACTCCTAATTTTCTCTGCGTATACCAGCGCTTTCAAGTGGCCCCAGAGATAAAAATTTAGTGGCGTGAGATCCGGGCTTCTAGCTGGCCATTCCACAGGCCCTCGACGTCCTATCCAATGACCAGGGACTTGTTGGTACAGGTATTCCCTTACTTGGGTGCTGTAATGTGCAGGAGCGCCGTCTTGCTGGAACCATGTTGGGAAATTTCCTTCTTCGTTCAAGACACTGGGAAATGCTTCTTCCTTGAGCATACGTAGGTAGGTGCCTCCAGTGACATGTTCATCGAAAAGAGGGGGCCTATGATGCGATCCTTCCAAATGCCACACCATACCATCACCCG
>JAJOZX010007654.1:177500-205000 GCA_023014485.1 Bathynomus jamesi | reverse complement strand
GCCAGACCTCATGCAGCCAGGATAGTGCAGGCGTACCTGCAGGACAACAGGTGCAGACCTTACCATGGCCAGCCTTCAGCCCAGACATGTCACCGATAGAGCACGCATGGGATGAACTTGAACGGCGAGTTCGCAGACGTCAGCATCAGCCGCAGAACATCAGGGAACTGACCAATGTAATTATTGAAGAGTGGAGGCCATCCCTGTTGCTTTCCTGCAGAGACTGTTGAGGTCGATGAGGGCCAGACTCCAAGCCTGCATTGTGGCTAGGGGGCCATACGCGTTATTGACTGTTTGTTATGTTAAAGAATCATTTACTATATACTGAGTCCTCATGTTTATTAATAATCTCAAAATTGCGTTTCTTTTTTTACCAGTATATATATATATATATATATATATATATATATATATATATATATATATATATATATACTATATATATACATTTTAACTACACACACACAGTATAATTAATGTAAAGAATGACGCTTGTGTAGAAGAACGTTCCGCACAAGATGAGGAGGGAGAACGAACAAATGAAAAATGAGGTAACCACCCGGGAATCGAACCCGGGATCTTCCGATTGCCGGTCAGATATGCTATCCACTACACCATGGGCCTCGATTAATCAGAAGTAATTCTCCTACATACGAGCAGAAACCAATGCCCTGAGGGGGCACCTCCGCATGCCGTATATATATATATAATTATATATAATATATATATATATATATATATATTATATATATATACATACATACAGGGCGTCCCAAAAAATGTATACACACTTTAAATACTTATAAAGGCAGTGTTTATTAAAATACATTTCATTTTCAAAATGTAATAGAATCTACAGACATTATTTAATTGTTTTGTCAACGCCTGTTTTCAAACTGACGTCCGTTCTGGTCCAGGCACTGCTAATAACGCGAAGCAATGGAATCGCAAACATCACGAAACATTTCGTTTGGTATTTGTGCATTCTCGTTCAATGGTTGCTCTCAATTCAGCGACTGTTGCAGGTTTTATAGCGTAGACTTTGTCTTTTAAGTATCCCCATAAAAAAAAGTCTAGTGGTGTGAGGTCTGGTGAACGCGGAGGGTATTCTACGAAACCCTTCTTCGTCCAATCCACATCCACATCGTGCCAAGTACCACTCGCAATACTCCACTCTTCGGTCCGGATCATCATCTTCATTAATAGCATGGACTAATCTTGGAATGTAACTTTTCCATTGACAGCGCTTCAAATGCGTTGGACAGACGATTCTGAAATTCCTACCTCACGACTCGCTTGCCGCACAGATTTTCTTGGACTTTGGTGATACGTTTCCAGTACTCTTTCTTGCTTTGTGGGGCTTGTCGATGTCCGTGGTCTTCCGGAACGCTTCTTGTGGACATTCTGAACAGTTCCATCGGCTTCAAACTTATCTCTAATTCGAGTGATGGTAAGTCGCGTTGGTGGATCTGTTTGAAACTCCCTCCTAAACTGTCTTTGCACTTCAACTGCGTTTTCACACTTCCAGTAGCATTTTAGAATGAATTTCTTTTGTTCAAAGCTTAGTCTGACTGCCATTATTAATTGTAATGGGTTTAACTTGGAAAGAAAGAAACATCAATTGAGCTATCAGCTGTTAAAGTGTGTATACATTTTTTTGGGACGCCCTGTATATATATATATATATATATATATATATATATATATATATATATATATATATATATTATATATAAGCATCAATTTTAGTTCTAAAATTGCAGTTCTAAATTTTTCTTAAAAGAAGCCCTGCCTCAGTTTTTGTAACGTTAAAAAGAATATCATGTTTCTGCCAATATAATTCGCAGACCTTTAACAGAAGGACTTATTAACACCATATCATCGGCATAGACTAAATTATTTGTCCTTGTGTTATCTATACAACATCCAACTGTTGCCTCATTAAGTGAAGCAATTAATCCATCAATATACAGATTAAACAGCAGAGGAGAGAACAAGGAGCCTTGCCTCACCCGGCAGGAGGAACCAAAACATCGGGATAGTACATTAATCCACCGTAAAAGATTGGTGGGTACACCAAACTTTTAATAAATTTAATATGTACTGTATATGGGAACTTTCCAGTTTAAATAAAATAATGTGGTTCACTATCACGTGGTTCACTATCATGTGTTCACTATCATGTGGTTCACTATCATGTGGTTCACCTTACTTATATCTAGGAAACAGTTATGAATAGTTGAATTACTGTCAGTGTATTTAAATATAATTTCCTTCAATACATAGATATACCGATCAGTAGAGTGGGACCTTTTAAAATCAAACTATTTAGATGTCCATAGGTAATTATTTAATCGGTGTAACAAGAGTTTCTCAAGTAGTTTTGAGAAGCAGGAGGTAACAACAATAGGCCTGTATTATTGCTGGATAGAATTTCTCCATACTTAATTTTGACAAGGGGCAGAGAAATGATAAACTGTACAAGGATATAACTATGACAAGTATGGCTGAGAAGAGCAATGAGATATGCACACACCACTACGTCATTGGCATATTTTAAGTGCTCATTCGATAGGTTATACCCTGAAGCAGAGCTAGTCTTTAACCCTTTAATTAGACTCTTAACTTCAGGAAGTGATAAAGTATTTTTCCTATGCCCTCCCACGAGCGCTTCGCTGCATCCTCTGTCAAGATTATCCCTCCTCACACTATTAAAAATGTTTCAATGGTGTTTTTTTCACAGCCTTGCAATTTCTTCCTTCCCGACACCCAATCGATTGTTGGTAGGAGGACATTTTGACACCCGTTTCATTCTTCATGAGTTTCCAAAATTATTTACTATCATTATTTAAGTTATCCTTACAGTTGATGCTCGAATAGAATTTTCTTCTTGTTTACACCGCCTTATGACTGCTTTATACTGACCCCTACTTCTACACATTCATGTAAACCGGCCCTAATCTGGGTCTACTATGAAAGCACCATAAATCGTAAGCGTCTTTCGATTCCCTCTTGAGAGGGGCAATAAAATCATTCCATGCAGGAATAATCTTAGTAAGATAGTTGTAAGATTTAATCAGGGGTCTTTCTGCTTCTCTTAACGGGGATACTAAATTATTATAATACCTATCTATGAGTTTACAACAGGGTTCTCAAGTGTCTTTATTTCTAAGAACAAATTTGTTTTTATTTATTAATTTTTCAATTTTTCATTTCATTTGTCTATCAGAATAAAATGTTAACGATATATCGTGGATATTCTTATTTTTGGGACAGAATTCTTATTTTTTAGAGTTGAGGTTCTGATTTTTATTTTTTAGATTTGAGAACCCTGGTTTACAGTGATAATCATTTGAACAAAGGTACTACAGGCAAGATGCCAAATTTCAAATTATTAAAGAGGTGACCTGTTCTGTCTTTATATTCTTTTCTCTGCGTATTAACATTAGACCAATGTGTGTATATACTGTATATCATATGCTATTTCTATTCCACGACATTTTGGAATTCGTAAATAAAAATTTAAAGTGCGAATTTAAATATTTTTACTTTTATGGAGATGCACTTTTCTGGAGAAAATACAAGCACTGTGCTCACCCTATTTGGCGGGGTAAACTGATATTTGAATAATAACTAAAAAAAGGAACAAATAATTTGTATTCTTTTATTCTGAAAATTTTCCTACAATTTTATCTTTTCAAATAGAAAATTTTATGATAATTAATTCTAAAAACGAGGATTCCAAACATAGTGAAAGAAGTCGATGTGTCGATATGGTACAAGCTACGTTTTAAATTTTTTTTTTAGAAAGTTATAGAACGTTTCAGAACGTTTATTAACTTTTACGAAACGCTTTCAGAACGTTTTATAAAACTTAAACGTTGTCAGAACACTTTTACCAGACATTTGGGAAAGGTTTTATAAAATTTAAAAAACATTTCAGAACGTTTATAAACGTGTGCCAAACGTTTATAAACAGCCAAAACGTTTTCAGAAGTTTACTAAATGTTTACCAAACGTTTCAGAACATCATATAAATTTCCACCAAATATTTCGTGAAGTAGAAGAAATATACAATATAATTAACGTAGTTTCATTAAAACGTACAAACGGGTTCGATTCATAATGAAATTTACACAACTTGTAAAAAAAGTGATTTAAAACTCGCACAATGTCCGCATCTCCGCGTAAACGAGGTATCAAACGTTTTCAAAACGCTTTTTAAACATTCCTCAAACGTTTCGTGAACGTACCTTGGTTTCCTGGAAATAAACGTATAGGGAAGCAGAGAAAACCGAAAGAGTTTATAATTGCGCGTGTAATTCTGTACTCTTTGATACCATAAAACGTTAAGTAATAAGATCTAAATGAAGTATTACTATTTAAAATCACATTATAACCATGTATGTACAAAACTTCATTAAAAACTGAATTAAGATTAGTTATGAAATTCCTTCGAGTTAAAATCACTAATTATCATCATCGCTTTGGGCATTTTTCTTTAGTTTTCGCGTTTTTTCCTAAAAATCACGAGTAAATTTAACCTTTCGACTCGAAAATACCTTATGGTCAGATAAAAATTATCATGAATTATTAATAATTATGATACGAATAAAAAATAAAATTTTATGCATATATAATTTCATTCCCAAAAAGTTTTTGAATATTTAACAGTTCAAAATTATAAAAAGAAACGTCGGTTCAGCAGAAATTTTTTTTTTTTTTTTTTTTTTTTTTCCGAAGGTAGTTTTTCAAAGGAATTCGCGTTTGTTTTGAAAGCGAGCATTAAAAATGGCGATGGAACTCCATTAATATAATTATTTTCGCTCTTTTATTTCATAGAAGTGAAATTTCGCTTAAAAATGCGATTAAAATTCTATAGTAGTTTCGAATATTTTCGCTCGCATGATTAGAAATGGCGACAATACTTTTGAGGAGAGAGAAAATTGGGTTAAGATGATGGTGAATGGAATTGGGAGAACGCAAGTACGAGGGAGGAAGGTTAATGAAAAGAAAGGTTAATGAGAAAGAAGTAAACAAGGAAACAGAAGACGGGAGGAGAAGCAACATACAATATAATTAACGTAATTTCGTTAAAACGCACAAACGGGTTCGATCCACAATAAAGTTTACGCTCAACTTCCTACAAAAAAACGTGATTTAAGCACATGCACACAATGTCCGTATCTCCGCGTAAACGAGGTATCAACTTTATTATTAATTAAAAAAAACTAATTAACCAAATCCAATTTAAAATAACCAAACCTAATCTAATCTTAATCCCATCGAACCGAGAAAGGAACGACGACAAGTTGCGCGCGCGCACACACACGTTTTAATGAGGATAATTAAAGCATTGCGGCAATTAATTAGCAATTAACTATTTTTTACAAGAATCAACACGCACTGTAATGATTACTGCAAATGCTTTGAATAAAGCCAACATACATACATAAAAAATCACACACACACACACACGCAATATATATATATATATAAATAAAAAAACCTTTGGTTAGCTTCCGCCCGAATTGTTCATTCTGACGAAGGTCAAGCTAGGCCACCTAGGGTACCCATTTATCTACCAACCACTTTTTTATTGTGTGGAAGGATGAACAGCTGGGTTTTGCTGCGCGCCGGCTGCCGTCGGGTCTCGAACCCGGGGCCGATGGATTAGTAGTCAGCGACACACACACAGACCGTGCATGGAACAAGGAATTCTTCTGGGAAAATTAAACCCACTATAGTCTGAATAAGTAATGGTAAATGACACACTATAGTTTTTTCTTTTTCATGATGTTAGCCCTACAACGGTCACTCGCAAAGAGGCCCAAAAAATATAGCTTCCCTCACCAGCTATCTGCAAAGCAGATAGGATCCAGCTTTGGGATAAGATCTAGGAGTTACAGCTACACCTAGCCTACTATATCCAAAACCTCACTATAAGCAAATGACTCGTTGCATTCGCGTCGGATTGAATACATCAAAGAAAAGGGGTAACTATTGTATTTTTAGCCAAACATCCCATCATGAAACGGACGGACATGTAATGTGCCTTGAAAAGTGGATGCTCAATTTTGCCATTTGAGGTTTAAATTTTGGTTTATATAACGGGTTTTAAACTTTTTACTAATGATAGGTTACATAGGATTGGTGGCGGCGTTTTGTTGTACGTTCGTAATTCCCTTAGGGCTATCGACGTTAAGATAGATTTTTCGGCAGTATTTTCGGTAGTATTACCTTTAATTTCGTTGTTGTTTATAGACCTCCCGTTCACCCCCTCGATACCGATACCAGATTTTACACACTTCTTAGTAACTTTATTAATAATCGTAATAGTATAGTTGTCGGAGACTTTAACTGCCCTAACGTTAATTACGAGACTTTTACTGGTAATGATGAGGGTTTGAGACGGATTGAATTCATGGAAGATAATTTTTTACGACAGACGGTTACCGAACCAACGCGCGGTGACAATATTTTAGACGTGACGACGACGAACGCGAAAATATAGTTGAAGGTTTGGAAGTAGGTGAGAGTTTGGGATGTAGTGATCACCAAATTATTAGGTTTAAGCTATTGATAGAAAACAGTAAGGATAGTAACGTAATAGAAGTCCCTGATTTTCGTAGAGCTAATTTTGATAGTTTTGCTGATAGGATGAGAGTAGTGTACTGGGATAATTTATTTATGGGTAATGACGCAAATTTTCATTGGGAGGCGTTTAAAGAAAGCTTTTTGAATATCGAAACGGAGTTTATTTCGCATAGGCCCAAGCGCGCTAGTAATCATGGTAGGCCCAAGTGGTGGACTAGGGAAATAGGTGAGTTCATAAACGAGCGTAACAGAGCGTATAGACTTAATAAGTGCAATGGCACGGTAGCTAACTTTAATAGATATATCGAGCTTAGATGTCACGTTAAAAGATTTGTTAGGAATGCTAAGTGTAATTTTGAGATACTTACAGCTGCGGATGGTAAACAATCCAAAAAAGTTTGACTACGTCAATAATCGTAAGCCGATGAAAGATAACATAGGCCCTCTAGTGGACGTTAACGTCGCTTTGGGCTTCCGATGCTCAGGCAATGGCGAGTATTTTTAACAACTTTTTTGCGACAGTTTTTACCGTAGAAGACGTAAATAATGTCCCCGACGTGGACGACATCGTTCCATTTAGTAGAGAGACTATTTTGAGTGAAATAACTGTTTACGAGGGTGAGATTGCGCATTATATCGATAGGCTAAAAGTTGGCAAGGTTCCAGGCCCTGACGCGCTTTATCCTAGACATTTGAAAGATTTGAATGACGTTATCGTAGGCCCCTTAACAAAAATTTTTAAGAAGTCACTGGAAGCGGGGATTATTCCTGAAGACTTCAAATTAGCTAACGTTACGCCCGCACAGTAGCTAGCAATTACAGCTTAACGTCAATTGTCGGTAAACTTTTGGAATCCGTAGTTAGGGAACGTATCTTCGATCACTTAGAATGTCGCGATTTGATTAATAGTAGTCGGCATAGGTTCCGACGCCATAGATCTTATTTAACTAACTTGTTAGAGTTTTATCACGAAATAGTGCGCGAATACGATAGGCATAGAGCGGCTGACATTATTTATTTAGACTTTAAAAAAAGCGTTCGATACAGTTCTGCATAGAAGATTAATTGCGAAGGTTAAAAGGCGCACAGTATACGCGGTCAGGTAGCTAACTGGTTAGAGGAATGGCTTCGTGCCAGGAAACAGGGGGTCGTTGCTAATGGTAGGGAATTGGGGTGGTTGAATGTAGGTAGCGATGTTCCTCAGGGTTCAGTGTTAGGCCCATTGCTATTCGTAATCTACATTAACGACATAGATGTAGGCTTAACCAGTAACGTGTCAAAATTCGCAGACGATACTAAAATAGGCGGTAAAGTTATTAACGTGGACGATAGAAATAGGCTCCAAGACGATGTAAATAGGATTATGGAGTGGACGGATAAGTGGCAGATGCAATTTAACATAGACAAATGTAAAAATTTGCATATAGGTTCTCGTAACAACAATTACACGTACACGATGGATGATAGACAGTTAGCGAGCGTTGACGAGGAAGTAGATTTAGGCGTACGCGTATCTAAGGATTTAAAAGTTAGGAACCAGTGCCTGGAGTCTTGCGCAAAAGCTAAAAGGATGTTAGGCTTCATAGCGCGTGATTTCGAATTTAAATCGAAGAATATTATATTGTCCCTTTACGAGTCCCTAGTAAGGCCTGGCTTAGAATATGCCGTTAAGTTTTGGTGGCCGTATTTGCGTGAGGATATTGATAGGTTAGAAAGGGTTCAACGACGCGCCACGAAACTAATTCCGTCACTACGCAACAAGTCTTACGAAGATAGGATTAAAGAGTTAGATTTGCATTAACTCTAAACTAGGAGATTAAAGGGGGAGCTTATTGAAGTTTTCAAAATCGTTAATAAAATCGATAACAAATTTTGACAAATTGTTTATTTTCGATAATAGCAATACTCGTAATAACGGATTTAAATTACGTGGCAGACGTTTCATTACTAACATCGCTAAAAACTTTACGTTTAAAGTAATTGTATATATACACGCAGTGCATTCCGATTAATTGGGTCACATCGGGACCAAGGTGCTTTGGCCCAATTAAGCGGCTGCTCCAATTACACGAACAAACATTATTGCGCCGAAAAGAGGGAAACGAATAAAGCATATACGGTTCAACTCATTTAATTCACCATTTATCTTGCACATACATTCAAAAAAAGGATTATATTGTACAATATTTACAGTTAATACAACTTAAAAAAATTGTCTAAAGTTGCACACATTTACCGTATACAAATGACTTGACATGAAAAGAATTTGTCTAACGTTGACTGTTTAGAAGATTGCAATGCTGTAAAATGCACAAAATCTACGCACAAATCTAAAGCTGATTGAAACCAATTTTCCATCCCTTCTTGCATAAAATACTGTTGCAGGCCGCTTATGTATTTTTTGGCTTCCTTGCGTGTTACTTTTTGTGGCTCAGGCGCGTCATCCTCGTCGCTCTCTGAATCTATCAGTGTTTGTTGACGTTTCAGTGCTATTTGCTCAACAATTGTGTCCTCGCAGTCTTCATATTCATCGCAGCACTGTAGATTGTCGTCAATAGTGGCATAAACTTGGTGGTTGCTGACACCTGGCAATGTCGTCAAAGTCTTAGTTTCAGTCTCTTCAGCTGTTTCCTCTACTGTAGACCATTGTTCAGCACCAGCACTTTCTTTCTCGCCGTGAGCTTTTTTTGTATTTAATGTCGTGCCTTACTTTCCAACGGGACAACCAGCCATCCGTTGCTTTAAAGTTGTTATGCCCCATCGTTTGTGCAAGTTCACTGGCTTTGTTTTTCAGCATAGGACCGCTCACACGCACCCCCCGTCTTGTCGACATCCGGATCCTATCCTTCGCATTTCTTTTTCTTGGAAGTCTCTGGCTGACCTTCACACAGAGCCCATTGTTGGCGCAACTCTTCTTGTTGCTTTAGCAATCTGCCAATTGTAGATTTGGGCACTCCCTTTATCTCTGCCAGCTGCCGTTGACTTGTGTTAGGGGGATGGGACTTTACTTTGTCCAGCAAAGCGATTTTTTCAGCGAGCGAGTGATCTTGACGGCGTGACATCTCGACAGCACTGAGCAAACTGACTGCAGTGAGCAACCGACACCACCTTGTGTGTGATTGGCTGATGGATTTGACGTCACAATACTTACCGGATGCCACAATCTGGACCATTAAGCGGCGCATGTGCCCCAATTAAAAAGACAAAATACAACTAATTTTTGCCATTTGTTTTCGTTATCAGAATATTGGCCCAATTAACCAGAATGCACTATATATATATAAAAAATTTTCCCTTGTAAGAGATGCCTCTAAATATTTTCGTTTTTTAACTTGGACTTTTTTTTAACGTCAAATGTTTTGTGTGTTAAATCTTAAAAAGAACAGATTATTATTATTATTATTATTATTATTATATTATTATTATTATACAAGCAAACATGATTTACTTTTCGAATGACGCATTTTTCAGATTAGTCCACGATTTTTGGAGGCAACGCCTTTTTGTTTCAAACACAAATTTTGCACAAAATTAGCGCTCATCCTACCTTTTCAACAGAAGTTTTTAAGCCCATGAAAACTTAACATTTACTTTAAGCTCGCTTACATTTTGAATGCAGCTTCACAAATTTAGTTTCACTGGATTTGGATGTGAAGCTCAATTTTTTTTATGGCTGTGGTATTTTTGTAAATGACTAATTTGCTTTCTCTCGATTTCACAAGAGTATAAAATTCTGTAGAACTCTCGACGAATAAGCTCCGCCCAGCGTCACGCGGACCGACGGCTTCCTCAGCTGAACAACTATTTGGCTCCAAACTTTGCTCTAAACTTTACTGTAGAGAACGAATTTGTTCGTTGTTTACACCAAATTATTCGCGCCGATGTCCTCTATTTTATGATGGAATGTGTGTGTGGTGCAGTTTCTTCTGAAGAAAGTTATAGCCTTCAGAAGAGTCGTTCGTGAAGTGCTAATCGCGGTTAAGATTTGCCCACGCACGGTAGTGCGTGAACGATTTTTGGAACCGTATTATAAATGTGCAAAATATGCCTTATTCACTTCAAAGCATGTTAATGTAACTAAATAAATTAATCAATTAATGTAATTCCCAACTGGCAGAGACTTTCTGAACACACTGTATTCGACAAATCCAAATATATTTTTTTAAAATTACCATACTAGTATTTTCAAGTAAGTATTTTCGTTTTCTATATGTATTTTTAGCAAATATATTAATACACATTCCTTTCGAATAGCCTATTAAATAAATTCATTTTTAGGCAAAGAATAAAAATATTTCATTTCTATACATACGTTGACATTCGTCAGAATGAACAATTTCGGGCGGAAGGAAAACCAAGGTTAACCAAGGTGTATATATATGTATATATACACACACATATGTATATATACACACACACATATATATATACAGTATATCGTATATATGTGAATACAAATGTTATCCCTTATCCAATTTTATATCCGTTTCATTGCTTCCGTTTCAGTAGAGTGCACAACTGCTGCATTTTAAGAGACTTTATTCCTGGTGCACTCCATCCCTTCTCTTTTTCAGTTGGTTTCTATTTTTTTTGTGCTGGAAGGACGGACCAACGGCGTGCGCCAGCAAAAACTCCCCTCATAAAAAAAGAGAAGAGAGCCAAAATCAAGGTCTAAAAGTTTTTGAGATGCATGAGCATTTGGAGTTTGAAAGATTGGAGGTCATAGACAGGGGGAAAGAAGGACTGAGGAATGTTGTTCTAGAGTTGACCGTTTGAGTAGATGAAAGATCGAGAATACCGATTAACGATTAACTCTTGCGTTAGAGAGTTGGACAGAAAAGGTACGAGAACGTGTCGAAAGTCTGGTACTGCATACTCTCTCCTTGAAGGAGGAGACATTTAGTTAGATAGTTCAGAAGAACAGTGTCCGTTATAACAGCGATGGTAAAGAGAGAGAGAGAGTGATTGAAGACAGTCAGTAAGAGGCAGGAAATTGATGAGACGAAAAGCCTTGGATTCCACAAGGTCAAGTGCACAAACGTATGATTACATTTGATTTTAATTACTTACAAATGGAGTATGTGGATTTTTAATATTTTAAATGGAAAACCTGAAAAAACAGTGGTAACTGGAGTTAATTCCACTCCGTACCACAAAGAACAGTATTAGTTTCCCTCTTGTTTATAATAATGATAACAGATTTAACAGATTCAAACTGAGGCACAAGCAAGTAATATTATGTTAATTTATCAACTTCTTCTCAGATACTAAAATTCTAAATAGCTGAAGTAGTTCACATCCTCGGTTGGTTTAGAATTTACATAGAAATCAGGATGCAAAAGATTGATTACTCGCACAAGGTCGATTTTCATAATGTCGATGTTCGACCTTATATGTCGATATTATTCGTTATGGACCTTATTCAAGTACATGCACTTAAGATTCCCGTTAAAAATGAAAAGCAAAGCATAACGTCAGGTGACATCATAAGGTCGATCTGTATAAGATACTTATCCTTTGTAAAAACATGAATAAAGTCGACATGTGTAATGTCGAGATTTTCGACATTATGCAAGTTCAGCAGTTTTAGTACCGACATTATGCATGTCGACATTGTACAGATCGACTTTGTTCCGCTACTCTGTAAAAGATTTCCTTTAATTGTGTATATATATATATATATATATTATATATATATATATATATATATATATATATCTGTATATATATATATATATATATATATATATATATTATATATATATATATATATATATATATATATATATATAGGGCGTCCCAAAAAAATGTATACACACTTTAACAGCTGATAGCTCAATTGATGTTTCTTTCTTTCCAAGTTAAACCCATTAGAATTAATAATGGCAGTCAGACTAAGCTTTGAACAAAGGAAATTCATTCTAAAATGCTACTGGAAGTGTGAAAACGCAGTTGAAGTGCAGAGACAGTTTAGGAGGGAGTTTCAAACAGATTCACCAACGCGACTTACCATCACTCGAATTAGAGATAAGTGTGAAGCCGATGGAACTGTTCAGAATGTCCACAAGAAGCGTTCGGAAGACCACGGACATCGACAAGCCCCACAAAGCAAGAAAGAGTACTGGAAACGTATCACCAAAGTCCAAGAAAATCTGTGCGGCAAGCGAGTCGTGAGGTAGGAATTTCAGAATCGTCTGTCCAACGCATTTTGAAGCGCTGTCAATGGAAAAGTTACATTCCAAGATTAGTCCATGCTATTAATGAAGATGATGATCCGGACCGAAGAGTGGAGTATTGCGAGTGGTACTTGGCACGATGTGGATGTGGATTGGACGAAGGGGTTTCGTAGAATACCCTCCGCGTTCACCAGACCTCACACCACTAGACTTTTTTTATGGGGATACTTAAAAGACAAAGTCTACGCTATAAAACCTGCAACAGTCGCTGAATTGAGAGCAGCCATTGAACGAGAATGCACACAAATACCAAACGAAATGTTTCGTGATGTTTGCGATTCCATTGCTTCGCGTTATCAGCAGTGCCTGGACCAGAACGGACGTCAGTTTGAAAACAGGCGTTGACAAAACAATTAAATAATGTCTGTAGATTCTATTACATTTTGAAAATGAAATGTATTTTAATAAACACTGCCTTTATAAGTATTTAAAGTGTGTATACATTTTTTTGGGACGCCCTGTAGTTTTGTGAACATTAAGAATAAATTTATAAGTAACCAAACTTAAAGAAACTGAATGTCCCCGGGTAAAGTGGTTATTTTTTCAAAGAACCCGGGTTTTTGCCAATCCTGTTCGGGTCCCACATGAAGCTGTAGGTCCTTTTTATCACACATCACACGACCTTCATCATTAAAAAGGAGGTTAACCGCAAACATTATTATTATTATTATTATTATTATTAGTTGTTGTTGTTGTTGTTGTTGTTGTTGTTATTTTAGGCACATAAATTCATAATAGATACTTAAGTGTTAACTTGCTGTTAAGATTCTGATTTTCAGTTTCCGGTAAACAGCTCTCAATTTGATTGAATTTCCTCCCAATCAAAAAATATTACAGCAATTAAAATTCAATTTCGTGTTGACACCTTCCTCCCATAAATTTGAAAAAAAATTTCCGAAGCTTTTCGATCCAGGAGATTTGGGGATTAAATTATACGATTATTTTTGTGATTACTCCAGATGAGCAATTCTAAAATATTTCAGTTACCTCGTTAACCACGTTGATGTTCCGTGTGTTGGTCTCTCTTCACACGAAGGTCAAGCTGGTTGCCCCACCTCTTGACCTGGTTTGGTGGGGGAGCAGTTGCTTTCTTGCGCTCTCCATCGCACATAGCCAGGTACACCCGGCTCACCTGGTACCGTCTTGAGCCAGGCATCTAGTCTTCTCTTGAAGACCAACTTTAACCCCTGTAACGTTTCTGAGGTCTTTTGGAAGCTGGTTAAAAAGTCTTGGCCGCCTGACAACCAAGCTATTTTCCTTCAGTGTTGAAGAGGTCCCTTGTCGGGCCTTTAATTTGGGAACACTACACATTCTGCCTTTCCTATTTTCCAGGGTTGTTTGAATGGTAATTGGGTTTAGTTTGAGGTTTGGTACCAGGTTTTCGATCATTTCCATATGTAGATTATGGTGTACCTCCTCCTCCTCCTCCTCCTCCTCCTCCTCCTCCTCCTCCTCCTCCTCCTCCCCTCCTCCTCCTCCTCCTCCTCCTCCTCCTCTTCTTTCCAGGGAGTACAGATTTAGTTTACGTAGTCTTTCCCAGTAGTTGAATTCTTTGCAGCCATCAATCTTGGCTGTGAAATGCCTCTGCGTTCTTCTAGTTTATTAATTTCTTCCTCTTTATATGGAGACGTCAAAACTGAGCAGTATTCAGGTTTGGTATGATCAGTGTTCTCAGCAGGGGAATCATTACTGTCTTGTCCTTCCTTTTGAACATTCTTAGTACCTGTCCTGCGACTCTTTTTGCTTTGTTTATTGCCATCTGATTTTGTCTCTCTAATTTGGCATCACCGGTCATTATTACCCCGAAGTCTACCGCTTTCGTGCTTCTCTGAATTTCCTGTCTATCTGGAGCATAATATGCAGTCTGTTTAAGCTCCTCATTTCTATCATATCTCAAGAGCTGAAATTTCTCGGTATTAAATGTCATATTGTTGTCTTTTGACCATATATATATATATATATATATATATATATATATATATATATATATATATATATATATATATATATATATATATATATATATATATTATATATATATATATATATAGTGGTGGACCGGATATCCGCATCATTTTTAACATTCGCATCCGCACTTCCGACTGCGGATGTTATGCGAATATTACCTCTAATAAATTATGCAATTTACAATTAAATTAGCTTATAAAGTAGCTTATAAGGCCCAGTCATGCACATTTCATGTAAAGTATTAATTATTAATAAACAAACAAACATATAAACCTCAAAATATAAATAGCTGGTAACAGAAAATTGAATGAAACTTGTTTCATTGAATTTTCTGTGGCTGAAACTCTTGAGAAAGTTATTATTTTTATCATAATGAAAACATTAATATTAATTTTAATTCTTATGCACTGCCTGCCATAATAGTAATATCACGAAATTTGAAAAATTATGTCATATATTCATAATTCTATATTATATTGATAAATTAACTAAATATCCGCATCCGCAGATGTTGAAAAACTGACATCCGGTCCACCACTAATATATATATATATATATATATATATATATATATATATATATATGGGAATGAACTCAGAATGGTCCCCTGAGTTTTTTATGATACACACAGACAGTGCATGGAACAAGGAACTCTTCTGGGATAATTAAATCCACTATAGTCCGAATAAGTAATGGTAAATGACAAATACCATAGTTTTTCTTTTTCATGATGCTAGCCCGACGTGGGCAACGGGTCACTCGCAAAGAGGTCCCATAAATATAGCTTCCCTCACCAGCTATCTGCAAAGCAGACAGGATCCAGCTTTGGGACATGGATCTAGGGTTTAAAGCACCTAGCCATGCTACATTATCCCAGAAGAGTTCCTTGTTCCATGCACTGTCTGTGTGTATCATAAAAAACTCAGGGGACCATTCTGAGTTCATTCCCATCTTCAAACGGACATGTTATGTGCCTTGAAAAGTGGACGCTCAATTCTGCCAGTTGAGGTTTAAGTTTTGGTTTTTGGCTAAAAATATAATAGTTACCCCTTTTTCTTTGATGCATTCTATCTGACGTGAAGGCAGCGAGTCTTTTGCTTATTTGAGGTTCTAAATGTAGCATGGCTAGGTGCTTTAAACCCTAGATCCATGTCCCAAAGCTGGATCCTGTCTGCTTTGCAGATAGCTGGTGAGGGAAGCTATATTTATGGGACCTCTTTGCGAGTGACCCGTTGCCCACGTCGGGCTAGCATCATGAAAAAGAAAACTATGGTATTTGTCATTTACCATTACTTATTCGGACTATAGTGGATTTAATTATACCAGAAGAGTTCCTTGTTCCATGCACTGTCTGTGTGTATCATATATATATATATATATATTAATATATATATATATATACACACACACACGTGTGTGTGTGTGTGTGTGTGTGTGTTCCTCACGCGGTTATCCGTAATCACGAAACCGATTTAACCGTGATTTGTTTAAATCCGCGGCTCGGCTCACGCCTTAACGTCTTTCCGCGCATCATAGCTTGTGGCTTCGCATATCTTCACATCTTGTGGCGAGTACAAACTACCTAATTGTATATTATACTGTAACTGTGTATGGGTGCGCGCGAGGTGGGAAGCCAGTCAGTGGTTGTGGGCAGCAGCGACTGCACCATTGACCCACCAGCGGGTTATACCGAGTTAAACATGAAATGGACCCCCTTTCAGTCACGGATAATTGAGCGAGTAATATATATATATATATATATATATCAGTGGCGTGCGGTGATTTTTCGTCAAGGGGAAGCAATTCAAGCAAAAACAACAAAGATTATATAAAATAAAAATAAAACTTTAAAATACTCGTATATAATAAAAACAACACATATAATCATCTACTTACTTTACTTATAGGTTAATTCTATTCTTCTTTCTTTTTTATTAAATATATCTATTATTTCTTCGTAAAAGGCATCGGTTTTCATATCCTTAAGAAGCTTTTTCTCAATTGAGATTAAAGCTAAACTTGCAAGCCTTTCTTACCCTTGCGCATTTCTAGCGTAGTTTCGTATTCGCTTTAAATGAGAGAATGACAGCAGACAGCACGTAAAGTTGCCAGATATTTCAAGAAAATTAACTATAAGATCTGGACAGCGATTTCTAAATTGCTTCCTTTTTGACATAGGGAAGGATAAAATAACGATAAATATATATTCTTTTTCGCTTAACATGGCCATGGAATTTTTTAGTAGAAAAACTATACATGAAACTTGTTGTATTCAATAAATACTACATTATTAAACATTAAATGAGTTTTTAGAATGGAAAGAAACAATTTGTAACAGTAAAAAAAGCGAAAGTCATTGGGAAAAAGGATGCATTTCGTCAATTGTTGTCCAACTCGAGATTTTTTGCGTCGGCTTTCTTAAAGGTTTTTGCACGAACGGCAACCAATGTATATACTATGTATCCACCTGATTACCAATCAAATGCTATAAATAGTATAATAAAATGATTTTGTACAAATTATTAACACATATTGAACTGTTTAAACTTTAAAGTATAATACAGCATTTTCTTCTTTCTTTGAATAGGGAAGCATTGCTTCCCTTGCTTCCATGGACCGCACGCCACTGATATATATATATATATATATATATACACACACAGGGTGGTCCAAATGTTTTTATCTATTTTGCTGAAATAATGATGTCTTTATTTTATTATCTACAGGCGACGAATGATGTAGAAGAACGTGTGATGGTAGTAACACTACGTATCCAAGGGAAGAATTGAAAAAAATTTGGGAAAAATTCGAAAGATGATTTCACAAACCAGGACCTAAAGACAAAGCCATTCGCGAACTGGTCAATAAATTTAAAAGAACAGGATCTATTCATGATGAGGCAAGATATGGACGTCCAGGTACCTTTCAAAAAAATGTCGAATTGGTAAGAGATGCCTTTGAAACAAATCCTAGAATGTCAACTCGCACAGCATATTCAAGTGCTACACAAGTTATACGAAGAGGATTATCCAAGACGAGCCCCGATGTTTTTTTTTTTATGTAAAAAGGAGGGGCCTAAGGGTGAGCGCCCGCAAAAGTGATCCCTCCACAGAAGACAGAGCCAAAAACAAGGTCAATGATGCCTTTTTTTTTAAATATAAATTTTGAAAAGGTTGTGTAGTGTGTAAGATGCATGTATGTATGGATAATGAGGAATAGAGGGAGAAGTGTGTGTTTCAGAGCATGCTGGAGTACTCACAGGGTAGATGAGACACGGAAAAAGATCAGCACATAATTGATTGAAAAAATTCATACCGAAAACTTATTAAACCACATTCTCGCGGAAAGGTTAATCGACAATTATTGTATCTGGTCGAGTGATAAACCAACCGAGTTCTACGAATGGAAGAGAGATTCTCCTGAAGTTAATGACTGGTTGGGTATGACAAGATCGAAAATTCACGGACCTTTTTTATTTTGCAGAAGCTACGGTAACAGGGCCAATTTACCTTGACATGCTTCAGCAGTTTCTTGAACCCCAACTTCGTTCAGATGGCACTCTCAACACTGCTGTCCTTCAACTACATTGCGTTCGCACTTATTAAGCAGATTACATTTTCTCCAATGTTTTCAAAAGTTTTTCCCTGATTTCAATGAAATTTGTAGCAAATAATCACTATATATAGCAGCATTGATAGTATTCATTTCGATAAAATATTTTGATAATTACAGTAAAATAATTACCTCATTTTATTGAAAAATACGTAAAATATTGTGTTCCGAATTATTAAGCAAGTATTCTATTTACGGATCTAAATGGTGAAAATGGGTAAAAAGAAGGATTTAACATTAACTGAGGAAAGAAAAATAGTCAAGTTACTCGCTGAAAATTTGTGTAAGACTGGGCATTCATTTTTACACCATCAGGCACTCTGTATGGGACAGCTACTTCATTGCCTATCAATCCTGCCCAAAACATGACACTACCTCCACCTTGTTGGCGTCTTAATCTCGATGGTAGAAATTGGCTCTCAGCAATCCATCTTCTTGACCAAACATCAAGTCCCTCAAGGGTTGCTTTTCATTCATCGGTGAACAATACAGTATTAAAATCTGTTTTCACGTACTGACGCGCCCATTCAACACGCTGCTTCTTGTACCTGGGTGTTAATGGTGACTGAATCGTAGGTTTACACGTCTTGCCAATTGTTTGGAGGATTCCACATCGAGATGTTCTTGGTACATTATGTATGCCAGCCTGCTCAAAAACCTCTTTACTTGAGGACAATGGATGCTTTGCAATTTGCGCTTGATTACAGATATCTGCCGCCTTGTCACTTTTCTTATAGCTCCTTTATCACTTCGCTGCCTTAGTTTGGTACCCTCCGCTACAAATTTCATTGAAATCGGGGAAAAACTTTTGAAAACATTGGAGAAAATGTAATTTGCTTAATAAGTGCGAACGCAGTGTAGATGGAGCTCAATATCACTATGTAAACATCGTTCGGGCGTACCTTGATGAGCTCTTACCAAATCGCTGGATTGGACGTGGTGGAACTAGGTTCTGGGCAGCAGGCTCTCCAGATTTAACACCATTATACTTCTTTGCGTGGGGCTTCATAAAGTCTGAGGCTTACAAAACAAGAGTTACAGACCTGCAGGATCTGCGAACCCGCATATTATTGCTAAAATAACCTTAGAGATGCTTGAGAATGTGTTCCGCAATGCAGTGGACAGATACGAGATTTACGAAGGCCACTCAATATATTTTTCCCCACCTTTTTTTTTCTTTCCCAGTTTCCTCGTAAGTTCCAGAAATTTTGTACACAAGTAGTTACATACCTTTTTTACAAGTTTTTATTTTTCCACAGTCTCCATCCTTCTCTACGGCTTTCCTCCACCTCGAAACAAGGGCCTTTATTCCTTGCTGGTAAAAGTCCGCTGCGTTCCGCTGGAGCCACCTCTTAACCTCCTCAACAACCTCATCGTCACTCTGAAACTTTCTTCCACGAATGGCATCCTTCATTGGCCCAAACAAATGGAAGTCTAAAGGTGCCAGATCCGGGCTGTATGGAGGGTGGGGTAACAGAGTCAAGTGCATTTTTGTGATGGCCTCTCTTGTTTGCAAACTGTTGTGTGGTCTTGCGTTATCGTGCAAAAGGAGGACGTCTTCCAGTTTTCTCTCCGGTCGAACTCGCTTTATACGTCTCTGGAGTCTCTGTAGGGTAGCAATATATGCCTCTGAGTTGATTGTTTGTCCTTTCTTCATAACGTCCATTAGAATCACCCCTTTCATGTCCCAGAAGATGGTGGCCGTTACCTTTCCTGCAGAGGGAACCATTTTGAACTTTTTCTTGCGTGGGGAGTCTGCGTGATGCCACTCCATGGATTGGAGTTTTGTTTCAGGTTCAAAGTGGTATACCCAAGTCTCATCCCCAGTCACAATTCGTGAAAAGAAGTCATCCCCTTCTGTCTCGTATCGAACCAACGACTCGGAAGCAATTTCTTTTCTTTGGGCTTTGTGATCTTCAGTCAATTCGCGAGGAACAAACCGTGAACACACTTTCGAGTATCCCAGTTGCTGAATTATCGTATTCACACTTCCTTCACTAATCCCTAGCTCCAGTGATAGCTCCTTGTATGTGACGCGCCGATTTGATCGAATGATGCTGTTAGCACGTTGCACAGTGAGATGTCACAGCCGATGCCGGCCGACCGCTGCGTGGCTCATCATCGAGGCTGGCTCTCCCTCTCTCCGATTATCTCGCACGTTTAGACCATTTTCAACTGTGCTTCGATCAACAGCAGCATCTCCGTAAACGTTTTGTAGACGTTTGTGAATATTTCCAACTGTTTCCTTCTCTGCGGTTAAGAACTCGAAACGGCTCTCTGTTTACGACGCACATCACTGTCAGACGCCATTTTCGAAACTCCGTCAATCATCGGCTTTATCCAAGGGCGTTTAAAAGCGGTTTTATACAAGGAGGGGAGGTTCAAACTGGAAAACTCCGGTTATGTGAAGCGCAGAAAGTTCAAATTTACAGACGAAAAGACATTTCAATCCCATGGCCTATTATTTAGCTAAGAAAAAAGGGTGGGGCAAAATATATTGAGTGCCCCTAATACAAGGACACTTATGGTGCTCACGTCGAATCTTAGACCTAAGCTTGATAAATAAATATAAATGTTACTACATTTTCATCCTAAAATACTATTATTTCAGCACAATAGATGGGGGACTTTTGAACAAAAAAAAAAAAAAAAAATTATATATATATATATATATTCACGTCCCTTAACTTAATGTACACCTCTTTTATATTTTTTACCAAAATTCTCTCTCGACGAAGTTGCTGCGCTTCGAAGTGATTTCTAACCTTTTTCTGGCATTTTTTCCCCTTCTCTTTTGCATTTGTGGGCCTCTTTAACTGTTTTTGGCATATTCTGCTTTTTTTTTCTTTTTTAGTGGCCTTTTTTGCATGTACATTGCATTCATATATCTTCAGAATATCTTCCTCTCTTTTATACGTTCCAGACAGTCCATTTCGTAAATAGGCGAAAAGAGGCCATACTGGCCTAAAATAGACCAAACTGTTTAACGAAATAGAAAAATACGCTTAAATGGTCTTGAAAAATTCCCTGAAAACTTTTAAGTCGCACATAAAAACTCGAAAGGAGTATAAAAATCTGGCAATGCCTTATTTGTTGCAAAGGAAAATATATTTTATTTGCATACCTTACATACTTGGGGACTTAAAAGGAAAATATTTTATAACGAAATACCATGTCTGCTCTGTTTTTCGTTTCATATACATACAGTATATATGAGAGAGAGAGAGAGAGAGAGAGAGAGAGAGAGAGAGAGAGAGAGAGAGAGAGAGAGATTGTTTGAATAAATAAAAACTATTGAATGAATACATTTAGGATGATGTTCCTTTCCTCTTTCCATTATAAAGCTGACACACATTCTGGTATTCCAGTGATGAGCCATTTGTTCTTGGACGATCATCGTGGCGTCTATTTACTTTTGTCAACCCTGTGTATATACAGGGTGTCCCATAAGCCCGATCTCATAGTAAAATTTATTTTAAATTAAATTTACGAAAGTAATATATTAAACTAAAACAAATGTTCAAATTGATGTCTTGTTTTGAGACCTTTTTATTTGTTGCGGGTGGAATAACACGCATTGGCTAATATGGAAGCGAGTTACACTCGTGAGAAAAAAGCATCCGTCTTTTCCTCAGGAGTGAAATTTGTCTCCGCCTTTTTTTTACAAGTGTAACTCATTGCGCGTTATTCTACCCGCAACAAAAAAAAAAAAGGTTCCAAAACAAGCCATCAATTTGAACATTTGTTTTATTTCTAATTTATTACTTTTGTAAATTTAATTTAAAATAAATTTCCCTACGAGACCGAACTAATGGGACACCCTGTATAAGGCCTCGTCAGAATATAATAGCTGTAGAGGAAGATTGCTGAAACAGTCAGTGTAATATGTTTGTGCAATTCATGATAATGACAGCCCCCATTGACCCGTGATCAGGCGATTGCATACTCGCAATGGAGGTCAAAGTGAAGGACAGACATCTCAAAATCTTCGGTTCTCAAATGGAGGAATACTTCGTAATATCATTGCAGATTTTCGTCGGACAAATCAACGAGAAAACTAACGTTCAGGACGGATCGTAACTGGTTACAGAGAAAAGAGGAAAACCCCTTTCTTGCCACCTGAGCTTCAGACATTGAACAGTGTTAATTTATCATAACAGACATCTCATCGTTATTTGTCTAAATTAGCGTGCAGTGGGGCTCGTGACTCGGTGGAAACCTAAATTATAAAGGGAAAATTTAAAATATGGCGAGATGATGCACGGACCTATGGCAATATTATGTGTATTCTCTCGTGGGAGCCTCGGTTTAACTAATCAATGTCGAATGGGCACAAATGGGGAAAGAGAATGTTTAATCAAACAATCTAAGAAACCTTATGCCACGCGTCAAAACCTCTTAAAAATCACCTCATAATGGAAGAGACAACAGGTGGTGCAGGTTCCCTGAGACTCCAGCACGAGTCCTAATATGAACCCTAACAAGAAGATATTTGAGAGAATCTTCAAAATGGTCAGTCAAAAACGAAGACCTCTTCTCCAAAACCTGGGTATCTTAACAACTGAACTTAAGAAAAATGTTAATAACCATGTCACAACTTATTTTTGCCTCATCTCACACACGAGAAAAGCCTGTACAGTTTCGGAAAAAAGTTCACCTAAAAAAGTAACTTTTAAAAATCAAAAAATTACTGGATTTTTTTGGTCTCGAAATTTTGTTACAAAAAAAAAAAAGGACTAAAATCTTCCCCCTCGCTCCACCCAAAAAAAAGAATATTACTAATTAGTAATTTTTTATACGTATTAAAAATTGTTTGTAGGCGAACATTTTTCCGAAACTGTGCATTTTATTTTTATGGTATGGAACAATTTGCTGACACACACACACACACACACACACACGTGACGTCTAAGCCTTGAAACATTTTGTTGACATTACCTCCGTTTTAATATTTTAAAATGAAAATTAACTTAGACCTGAAAGAGAAAAGTCAAAATAGTTTTGTATAAGTTACATGAGGTGCTTCACCCCCACCCCCCCGTCCCCTGATACCCTAAAACTAAAAGTACCCCCCATTTCTCGAAATGAAAACTGACATGAAAGTAAGAGCGTTTCTCTGTTTTCATTCGTTTTAAATTTCGAGAAACGAACAACTACTCTCATCTTAATGCTGAAAAGAGAGAGAGAGAGAGAGAGAGAGAACCGAAACAATGAAATTCGTTGAAATCTAAAAGAAAAAATAAATATTTGTCGAAATAAACTTTGAAGCATTTGTTTGTCTTCTAAAGTTTCTGAGGCAAGCACGACAAAAGTGTTGTGTGTGTGTGTGTGTGTGTGGTGTGTGTGGTGTGTGTGTGTGTTCTTATTGGTTTATTCAAAAAGGGTAAACACGTTAAAAATTATATATAAAATACACACTTGTATTGATGGAGAGCGCATATATATATATATATATATATATATATATATGAAGTTATGTTCGCTCTTATTAGGCGGCGCTATCTTTTATATCACTTTCCTCCTCCAAGGAAAATAGTGCTACTACTTTGTTGTAGGTAGATGTTTATTTGGGGTTCAGTTTAACCTAACCTAACCTAACCTAAAAAATAAAATTAAAAAAACGGCGTGGAAAATTCTGAAGTAGCATGTAGTAGAGAGAGAGTAGTAATTTGATTTCGAGTTTTTTAATTAAAATCCTAACGGGAGGGAAATTCTAAAAAATAATAATTATATACGGTCAAAAAGCTCTCTCTTAAACTTCTTAATGGAATCTCTCCCTACCTTAATGCGAGCGTGATGAAAAATTTGAAAAAATAAAAGGAATTACATGTATGAACTAATGTAACTTCAAGTGACCACCGACGAAAATGTTGGAGGAATTTGGCGATTTAGGAATATATATATATATATATATATATATATATATATAATATATATATATATATATATATATATATCTATATATATATATATATATTATATTATATATATACAGGGGTGTCCCGTAAGTCTGGACCATAGGGATTTATAATATATTTTTTTATTATGTTGTTATTATTATTTTATTATTATTATTTTTTTATTATTTTATTATGATTTTTATTTGTGGGGCCACTTGAAAGCCAAAGTGTACGAGGTCAAACTTCAGAACATTTTCCACCTTAAAGCACGCATTGTGGAGGCGTGTCAAGAAATTTCTGCGACTGTGATTCAGAAAGTGCTGTCGCAGTGGAGATTGCGTCTTCAACTATGTGTGCGACACAACGGCGGACACTTTGAACAGATTATGTAATAAATTTTTGGACTATTTTGTAATTTTATTATTTTTCCCTATGGGTCCAGACTTACGGGACACCCTGTATATATATATATATATATACACCAAGTACATTCATATTATTTACAGACTTTTATTGGTACGTAACAAATAATACATAAACTTTATTGTTATAGTTATTATAAATAACTGTAAATTGTTTATATACAATTTTTTATGCGAGCAAAACTTTTTCCATTATAGTTTTATCCATTTGTTAGTTAAAAAATATTTGTAATATTATTTCTAAAGCCAGAAAATGTCTCACACAATGAAAGGAGACCAAAGCTAAACAATTAGATGGCAAAATGAAACTAGGCTTCTATCTCATACACTCCATAAAACATTGTCCCAATCCCCTAATTTGCTTCTCTCTTTCAGATGAGCTGCTGAATCCTCGCCAAATCCAGTATGCCTCATAAACTTCGCTTCAGGGTCGTCCAGTTTTCCAGTAAGTGGAGAGGAACTCTCAATTCCAAATGGTATACGAGATGGTAGACGCAGAAAACAGGATTTGGGGGTGGGTACGTGTGGGAAACACGAGATGCTAGAGAGAAGCTTTACGGACAGATTGCAACAGAGGGTAGGATAGACGGGAAGGGAAGACGAATTGACAGGCAGAAATAAACGATGTATGTAGGCAACCGAAGGATAGGACATTTATTAGAATGAAACAATCACGCAGGAAACTCAGACAGGAGAACAAACATTACGAGCGATTCAGTGAAATCAGATAGATTGCAACCCCGACCCCAAATATTACTGGGACCCGAGGAACCCAAAATAACGTGTTGGGAAATGTCTACGATCTCGTAATCCGTGAAAATAGTCGAAAACATACTCGACAATCTAGACCCATGCGTGCATGCAACTCAATACAATTCCACGTATCTGAACCGCTGCCACCATTTAACGATCTCTCTCGAAAGTCTGGTTTACAGCGTCATTCGTTTCGAGTGGAGATGATGATGATGATTAAAGTTTCGAAACCGTTTCTATCGCAACTGCTTCGATATTTTATTACTCTCTTTTAGGGGATCATAATATATAGCGATTTCGCTTAATCGTAAATCGAACGAGTTTTTGTTGACGATATTTTAAGTGGAATTTTACAGTAAAAAACAAAAATGTTTTTAAGAGTTTTTTTTTATACATGATCATACCTAATACAAATACCTACAAGAGAGATATACACCTACATACATATTAGATGCAGTTAAAAGGATTTTACGTACAATGTAGCTGTTGGACTTGTCACGAAAAAACTATTAGATACTTTTCTAAAATTTATATTATTTGAACCACTTAAATCCTTATAGGCTTTTGAACTAATAGGAATAATAATAATAATAATAATAATAATAATGCTTGGGAATTGTTTAACCTCCTCCGTTATGGCAAAGATCATGTGATGGAGGGATCTACAGCTTTACGTGAAACCCGAACTACGGGTCGCTACATCATCATAAGAACGCAGAGGACGGTCTCCCATCCAGCCATTAAACAGATTTAGCTTAACTTTGCTGATTTAACGGGAAGCGCTGTTTGAACGTAGCCACAATGTAGTCCCAAAAAGTTGATACAGGGCCTAAATTTGGGAACAAACTTTAAACGCCTTACTCACACAGACGTTTGTCGCCGTGGCACTATGTCACTTTCGGCACTTTCTGCTTATTTTATTTTATCAATAAATATGACGTCAGTGATTGATTCTGAAAGCAATTTATGTATATAAGTCAGCACTCACCATAAATTAAAAACTTCAAAATCACACACACACAACACACACACACACACACACACACATTTTGTGTTTCCTTTCCTTCGTGGTTTTATTCATCATAAATATTTTTCACGTGTTACCTTCGTGAAATAATTTTCATATATATATATATATAATGTAAAGAACGACGCTTGTATAGAAGAACGTTCCGCACAAGATGAGGAGAAAGAACGAACAAATGAAAATGAGGTAACCACCCGGGAATCGAACCTGGGATCTGACCGTCAATCGGAAGATCCCGGGTTCGATTCCCGTGCGGTTACCTCATTTTTCATTTGTTCGTTCTTTACATTAATTATACTGTGTGTTGTTTGCAGTTAAAATATAAATATATATATATATATATACTGTAATTAAAAAATCAGGATGAGGTCAAGAAATATTCAACATCATCCTTTAAGGAGTATGAGATCAACTTGAGGATCATATTTTACCCGTCTCAGTATATGAAATCTTAAAATCTTAAATTTTCATAAAAATCAGCGAAACTACTAATATACTGTACAGGGTGTTTCATATGTTTGAAGACATTGAGAATATGTAGAAAGACTAATATAACTATGACAATGTTTTGTTTTTCTACACATTTCCATTGTCTCCAAACATCTGAAACATCACACATCACACACACACACACACACACACACACACGACTTACTTCCCCGTTATATAAAAATACTATACATACCATTTCCATAAACCATCAGGACGTAAAATGAGAATTGTTTTGAGTTTTAAAATTAGAGAGAAAAGAATCGCTATTAACTTTTCCAAAATTTTGAAATATGAAAGAGAATCCATTTTTGTTGGTAAAAATTAACGAAAATGAAAAGTTTGATCGTATCGTAAAATTTAAAAGGATTAATTATTTATCGCGCACGGACCAAAGGCTCATTTTGATCGTAAATAGGACTTTATTTTCAATTAAAATAAGTTATTACAAAAGTTGGACATTTAACGTCTAATAGCTAATCAAATTTCCTCAGTT
>JAJOZX010007654.1:57500-172500 GCA_023014485.1 Bathynomus jamesi | reverse complement strand
CTTTCAGGAAGAAGTTACATATTTAATAAAGTTCAAATTAAGATGAGTTGGAAGGCTCTGTCCTTCAAAACTTTGGGACAAGATGAGATGATGACGTCAGAAGCAAAACCTAAAAAATAGGAAGCTTCCATTACTTCATAGGATGAACGATATTCTTCATAAGTTCAAAATGTAAAACTCAATTGCGTGGAAGGATAATAATAATAATAAAATAAATATATACAGGGTGTCCCGTAAGTCTGGAGCCATAGGGCAAAATGATAAAAACGGCAATAAAAACGCCGAAAAGACTGTTGGGTACTGTTTATGAAATGAGCGAGGATGGTAGCGACTGTGTCATCGTCGGTGGATGTCCTCGGAGTTCCACTGCGTGGTTTATCTCCTATGGATCCCGTTTCCCTGAACTTTGCTACAAGTTTGCCGACACAGCTGTGTGTTATCGGCGCGCGGTCCGGATGCAATCTGTTAAATTCCTCAGCGACCTCCCTCTGACTCCGATTTCCTACGAGCAGAATTACCTGGATACGTTCTTCCTTACTGAAAGACATCATGGACACTTGCATAAACGGAAAAACATGAATTACTTATTTTACCCTATGGTTCCAGACTTATGGGACACCCTGTATATATATAACTATATATATATAACACACGAGGGTGGGCTGAAAAGTAATGCCTCCACTTGAATAATTCTGGATTGTATAGAGGTAACCAGATAAAACCGGTTTTGTGTCATAGCCGAATATAACCTACACTCAATTTACACGTTGGTTCAGTATCAATTACAATAGAAAGGAGTAAAGACGTTTGCTTCAAGCAACGTGCCGTAATTGAATTTTTGACCGCGGAAAGTGTTGCTCCCATAGACATTCATCGGCGAATGCAAGCTGTGTACGGCAAACAGTGTGTTCATGTAAGTACCGTTCGACGTTGGGCGAGGCAGTGTAAAGAAGGAGAAGCAGGGCAAGAAGGTTTGCGAGACAAACCGCGAAGTGGAAGGCCTGTAACGGCAACCGGCGAGTCTCATCAGAACTACGTTGACGAACTGATTCGTGGAAATCGTCGTATTAAACAAAATGAAATTGCTGCAATGCTCGATATCTCCAAAGAGCGAGTGGGACACATTATCAATATTCTCATTTACCGAAAGGTCTGCGCCAGATGGGTGCCTCGCATGCTCACTGCCGAGATGAAAACTGAGAGACTACGCAGTTGCCAAAAAAATCTGCAGCGCTTCGAAAGTGAAGATGAATTTCTGCACCGCATTGTGACAGGAGACGAGATGCGGGCCCACCATTATGACCCTGAAAATAAATGGCAATCTATGGAATATCGACACAAAAATTCAACGCAACAAAAAAATTCAAAGTTCAAAAATCGGCTGGAAAAGTGATGATGACTGTTTTTTGGGATATCGATGATGATGTTCTCGAAGACTTTACGGAAAGAGGGACAGCAATCAACTCCGCACGTTATATTGAAACTCTGAAGTAGTTGAAAAAATACAGATCAGGAGGGTTCGCACCCACAAAAACGCAGTCATTGTTCATGACAGCAACGCACGGCCTCACATCAGTGTTCAAACGCGAGAAGCTATCGAGGATCCGCAATTAATCGTCTTGCCGCATCCACCATATAGCCCCGATTTAACACCATGCGATTTTCACCTCTTCCCTAAACTTAAAGAACACCTCCATAGAAATCGCTACGAGTCTGACGGAGTAGTTAAGGCAGCTGGAAATTTTGGTTTCGTAGTCAAAACTCCGAGTTTCATCAGGATGGATTTCAAAAACTCATTTATCGTTGGCGTAAATGTATCGAGGTAGAGGGTGATTTTATAGAAAAGTAAATGTATCGTTTTGAAGAATGAACTCTACATATGGGGCGTACAGAATAGAAAGGGCGTACGCCCGAAAATCAAGTTTTGAGATAAACACATTTATTTACTCGTTAACGACTGAACCGAGTTTAATGGTTTTGGTCTCAAGCCCGTGTGAGGGCGCGTCACACCCACGGAATACGCGTCTAGGAGAATTTGTCTAAAACAATTCGTCTAAAATACAATTTGTCCAAAACAATTTGTCTAAATAGTTTGTCTAAAATCAATTTATCTAATAACAATTTGTCTAAAATACAATTTGTCTAAAAATAATTTGTCTAAAATACAATTTGTCTAAACAAACAATTTAATATAATATGGCATACAAATTGTTGCCTGATGTACAATGCTATTTATTACTTGCCACGCCCCATCTTAAAAGGTTACCTCTTGTGCGGAATAGTACATCGAAATAGTTTGTCTAAAATAGTTTGTCTAAAAATAATTTGTCTAAAATACAATTTGACTAATAACTGAAGATAACTAGAAATGCATTTGTCTGCTTGATAAATTTGGAGTGAGGATGAAAGATTGAAAATGGGTTGATTTTATTTCATAATATACCTAACCTAACCTAACCTAACCTAACCTAACCTAACCTAACCTAACCTAACCGGGTTATGGGTTCCGGGATAACTGATTTCGATGTACTATTCCGCACAAGAGGTAACCTTTTAAGATGGGGCGTGGCAAGTAATAAATAGCATTGTACATCAGGCAACAATTTGTATGCCATATTATATTAAATTGTTTGTTTAGACAAATTGTATTTTAGACAAATTATTTTTAGACATTGTATTTTAGACAAATTGTTTTAGACAAATTGATTTAGACAAATTGTATTTTAGACGAATTGTTTTAGACAAACTCGCCTGATTCGACAGAATACAGCGTGCTGATTGGTTACTGCGCGAAAACGGAATATCAGGAAACCGGGGGATAGGCTTGTGCTATTCTAATGGCCTCATATCTGCTTTTGTTTCGATAAAATCCTTCAACCCGTTTAAAATTTATTTGAGTAGAAGCATAACTTTTCAGCCCACCTTCGTATATATGGCTAATATATCTTTTAGAGAGCCACTTCCAGGTCCTTCCACTAGGAGGGTACTGGGAGGGGCGGGTGTATTACTAAAACCTTCCCTGATTCTCCCTTAATGTGTATACTAAATTTGGTACAGATTACTGGTGTTGCTTAAGCGTGTATAAACGAACAGGCCATCATTCCATATATATATATATATATATATATATATATATGACGCAAACCTACAAGGAAAAAGAAAACTGATTCAAGACCTTTCATGTATTCAGAAGTACATCTCGTCAGGGAATGAAGGGAGAAGGCGAGATGAAAAAAATATACACGTATGTACAAGGGGACAGAAAAATAAAAAGATTAGCACCTGATGAACAAGAGTTAATTAGAGGCAAAAGGTATTTTAACAGGATATTGTCAATTTTATACATTCCCGCATTATTGTTGAAATTATTTTTAAAATGGATAAATGGCACATTCTCGAACAGTGGTCGACAACCTCTGATCGGGGTCAATTGTAGTAGTATATAGTATATATAAAATAATAAATATTATTACATGGTGTTTTTTATTTTAAAATGTTCCGAAAATATTGTATTTTGATTTAAATTTTGAACACTGACCCATTATCAAATTACCAATAAATCAAACTGACCCATTTTAAAAAAAAGGTTGCCTACCACTGTCCTAGAATATTCCTTTCAATTATATCTGTGTTTTTAAAGAGCGCTTTAGAACTATCCCACTTGATACTATGATTATATCTATGCATATGGTTAAATAATGCATTAGAATTATTTGCTGTTCTACACGCATATTTATGCTGTTTTACGCTTTGGCCTATATATACTTCGTTACATTGTGTGCATCCGATCGAATACACACAACCAACCACATTATCCGGGCTATTCCTTATTAGGCATGATTTAACAGTATTATTATATTTAAAGACTATATTGATACCAATTGCTTTAAGTAAAGTCGGAAGATATTGAAAATTAACATGGTCTTAAGGTAGGCTAAGGATATTTTTACGCTCAAATTCCTTTACAGTTAGCTATTATAATACCTACTCTTGGTTTTCCGAAGGCAGTTATCTAGAAATGAAATAGGATAACATAATTTAGTACCAATATTCATGATATTGCATAACTCGAAATCTAAAAATTCAGGACTGACAACTCCCAATGCTCTAAGAAACATAGCAGTGAAAATAGATTTATTCGAGGGATGATGGTCAGAATAAAAATGCGTATAAGAGTTATCATTAGTATGCTTACGAAAACCTTCAAATTTGGACTGAGTCAAGCATCTCCGAAATTTTTATCTAAAAATTCGGAGATGCTTGAATCAGTTCAAATTTGAAGTTTTTCGTAAGCCTACTAATAATGACATGTATGCATTTTTATTCTGACCATCATCCCTCGAGTAAATCTTCTATTTCCTCTGCTATGTTTCTTAGAGCATTGAGAGTTGTCAGTCCTGAATTTTTAGATTCCGAGTTATGCAATATTATGAATATTGGTACTAAATTATGTTATCCTATTTCATTTCTAGATAACTGCCTTAGGAAAGCCAAGAATAGGTATTATAATAGCGTAACTGTAAAGGAATTTGAGCGTAAAAATATCCTTAGCCTACCTTAAGACCATGTTAATTTTCAATATCTTCCGACTTTACTTAAAGCAATTGGTATCAGTGTAGTCTTTAAGTATAATAATACTGTTAAATCATGCCTAATAAAGAATAGCCCGGATAATGTGGTTGGTTGTGTGTATTCGATCGGATGCACACAATGTAACTAAGTATATTAGGCCAAAGCGTAAAACAGCATAAATATGCGTGTAGAACAGCAAATAATTCTAATGCATTATTTAACCATACGTATAGATGTAATCATAGTATTAAGTGGGATAGTTCTAAAGCGCTCGTTAAAAACACAGATATAATTGAAAAGAATATTCTAGAACAGTGGTAGGCAACATTTTTTTAAACTGGGTCAATTTGATTTATTAGTAATTTGATAATGGGTCAGTGTTCAAAATTTAAATCAAAATACAATATTTTCGGGAACATTTTAAAATAAAAACACTTCATGTAATAATATTTATTATTTTATATAGACTATATACTACTACAATTGACCCCGGTCAGAGGTTGTCGACCATTGTTCTAGAATGTGCATTTATCCATTTTAAAAATAATTTCAACAATAATGCGGGAATGTATAAAATTGACAATATCCTGTTCAAATACCTTTTTTCTCTAACTCTTGTTAATCAGGTGCTAATCTTTTTATTTTTCTGTCCCTTTGTACATAATGTATATATTTTTGTCATCTCGCTTCTCCCTTCATTCCCTGACGAGGTGTACTTCTGAATACACGAAAGGCCTTGGAATCGTTTTTCTTTTTCCTTGTGGGTTTGTATCATTCATTCATTTCACGTGTTTAATTGTGAAATTCATCCCACACACACACACACACAAACATACATACATACATACATACATATATATATATATATATATATATATCTATATATATTATATATATATATATATATCAGTGGCGATTTCTTAATGAATGCAACGCATGCAATGCATGCGTTAAATATGTTCTCTTTTCAGATCTAAGTAAGGATTATAATTGACAAAAATAATTTTCAGAAACTAAAAATAGGCTAAGGCTTCAATCACGCATGTACTGGCTATTGGGCGGTGTAAACAAAATTATGTCTTATTTCATTAGACAATTAAGAACATTTTTCTGTACACAGATCGAAATACTTGTAGCTAAAGCATTCACTAATTCAGTCTGGGTACAGAAAAATGTTCTTAATTGTCTAGTGAAATAAGACATGATTTTGTTTACACCGCCTTGCCTTGGGCAATTTTTTAAGGAGACTTCTCACTATCCATAAGATTTTTTTTTTTGAGCCTCATAGCTAAATTAAAAAGGCAATATGTTTTAAAATATGCTTAGAAAATTTACTTAATATTTTTACTAAAAATAATTAAAAAGCTTTTTGTTCTGATTTTTTTTAATTAATGAAAATAATACGGCATGCATTCAGTTTTGTAGGTGCATTCACCAAAAAGTAACATCTGGCAATTCTGACAAGGCTTCTTTCCAGTACCACAGCCGCAAGCACCCACTTGTGTTCGGTGTTCCCTTTTGTGCTTTAGTTATTTTGGATAATCAGTTAAATAAATTATAGCATTGTAGTGCCCATAATGACTGACGATGTGTTTAATCAATTGAAGACTAGAAGATTTTACTCACTCTCTTTTGATGAGAAAAAGCGCATGTTGAATAATGGCAGACCGATTCCACATTTGAATTTAAGCAAAGAAAATAAAGGCTTCACTAGGAAATTTAATCCTAAGCTGTATGATGATGTTCCCTGGTTATGTGGAAATATTTCAAATAACAAATTGTACTGTTGGTCGTGTTTCCTATTTTCAAGAGATAACTCTGTGTGGAATTCTGTTAGTCGTGGATACGACGATTTAAACAATTTACATACTGCAATTTCTCGCCATGAAAAATCTCTTGCTCACATAAATGCATTTGTTGATCTTAAAACATTTGGAAAGTCAGAAAGAATTGATTTAATACTCGACAAGCAGAAATCAGTTGCCATTTCCAGACATAACGAAGAAGTTAATAAGAATCGAGAAATTTTGAAACGTTTGATTAGGATAACATGTTTTTTAGGTATGCAAGAATTAGCATTTCGCGGTCACAATGAAGAAGAAAACGCTGACAATAGGGGTAACTATATTGAATTGGTATTTTGTATGGAGAATTCGATGAAAAGCTTCAAAACCATTTAAAAACTGCGACTGTTTTTAAGGGAACATCATCTGCTATTCAGAATGACATAATTCAATCTATTAGTGCAGTTATGTTAGAACAAATAAAACGTGAGCTTATCGACTGCATGTATGTGGCGATTTTTTAGATGAAACATCTGATGTCAGCTGTTTTTCTCAACTCTCTACTGTTGTTCGTTATGTTAATAAACATGGAGAGATTTGTGAACGATTTATAAAATTCAATGACGTCAGCAATGATAGAAGTGCAGGAGCGATTTCTGATTTATCTATAAGGCAACTAGGTGAACTGGGCTGTTTGAAAAAATTAGTTGCTCAAACCTACGACGGTGCTGCTGTTATGGGGAGCGATCTTAATGGAGTACAAACAAAGATTAGAGAAACTGTACCAGAGGCTATTTTTCTTCACTGCTACGCCCATAAACTTAATCTTGTTTTATCCCAAGCTGTCGCTGAAATTTCTGAATGTAATAATTTTTTTTCAGTATTAGGAAGTTTGTCATCATTTTTCAGCAGTTCAACTAAGCGAACTTCAATGCTTGACAAAGTTGTTGGAAAGCGTTTCCCTAAACTGGCTCCAACGCGGTGGAACTATTCATCTCGTCTAGTTGAAAGAGTTAAGGAAAATAAAGAAGATATAATAGATCTTTTAAAAGCATTCTTGAAAACCCAAAGAAATTTGATGAAAAAACAAAAAATAGTGCACGCGGATTGCTTGCTGGTATCGATACTTTCGATTTTAATTTTTTATTAGAAGTATTTTCTTCAATTTTTCCTTTTACTGAATATCTATTTAATGTGCTGCAAACAAAATCTATGGATATTGTGTATAGCTCAATCACCGTTGAAAGCACTATGAAAAAATCAAACAAATAAGGGATACAAAATTTGCAGATATGTGGGACTTGATAACAGAAAGATGTGGTGAACCTGTATGTAAAAGGAAACAGAGTCTTTCTCCACAAGAGAAGTATAGTCAACTATTTCATGAAATATTCGATAATATACTTCTTCAAATGAAAGAGCGTTTCAGTTCAATGGAAAAATTGGAATTCATTGAGCTTTTAGATTGCAAAAAATTTGAGTTCTATGATGTTACTTTCCCAGAGAGAGCTTTTGAATCTTTGAAAAGAAGCTACAATTCACTTTTTGAGTTTCCTCGTCTCCGTTCTGAATTGTGTGTTTTATATTCGCACAAATCTTTTGCCAAAAAGAATGTTGCTGAGCTCCTAAAATATCTACTGGAAAGCGAAATGCACAAAGGTCTTAAGGAATATATAAATTGACGAATTTGATTCTAACTACACCAATATCGACAGCAAGTGTTGAGCGATCATTTTCTGCGCTTAAAAGAATTAAAAGTTATTTACGGAGTTCCCAAAGTGAAGAAAGGCTATCTAATCTTGCCTTAATTTCAATTGAAAAAAATTTCCTCAAGAAGCTTATGGAGAATCGAGAGTACTTTTACAATTTGGTCATCGAAGAATTTTGCAGGAAAACTAGGAGAGCAGAATTTCAATTCAAATAATGCTTCACAATTATTTAAGGTAAATTTTAAATTTGTATCTTTTTCTTTAGATCAATTCGGTAACTACTATATAAATATGTCTAATTTTTTGTTCGCATATTTAAGCCTAACATTAAATGAACTTTCCTTCAAAGAGGTCCCCAAAAGTTTGTAAAACACCTTTAACTTGCTAAGTTCTATGTAAACAATATGCAAAGTTTGGGCAAGAGGGTTAGGCGGATGTTTTTCTTCCATTCCATAACATTGCATGCCTGAACAAAAATGTCACGAGTCGCCACTGATATATATATATAGGGGCCTAAGGTGGACACACAAAATATTAAATTTTGTAAATAGATGAACGAAAACTTTTGCATTTTAATTTTTTTTTTCTCAAATTGTTTGATGTTTAACATTATATGTTGGACTTAAATTTTTTTTTTTTTTTTTTTTTTTTATTTGTTAAATTTTTCCAAACGAACGGTAAACTTAGAATCCTATATACTGTATGGTACAAAAGAGAAGGACCAATATAACCGAAATATTTCTCCGTACCAATACTTTTGATCGCGACTGTATATCCGTTTTCGATAATGGAATTGACCAGCTAACGGCTACTATTAATTAAAACCTTCTTTTTCACACCAACGCTAAAATCTGTCACTCGTTCTTTGTTTTCAAATTTCAATATCCGGATTCGTTTCAATCCTCTCCGATATATGATATACGCGTTAATTAAACTTTTAAAACGATACAGTTTAATCTTTTCTTTATATTTAATCCCGTAAATAACTTTAAATGCTATTGTTTTCATCGATTTCCGTAAGGTACAAAACGGATGAATATACTCCACATTTTGCTTCCAATTCTTTATCATTCCCTTATTTTTCATTTTTCTCCCAATGCACAAACGTCATAAGCCTTTTTCACTCTTCCTTTTATTATAATCAATGTGTGCCGCGCAGAAAATTGAACAACAACAACTACATCGTATCATATACTGTATAATGGTCTTACCTTCTCTACGCGTCTCTGCTTTTGAAGAAAGTAAAAAAAAAATAAATCCAGTTACTTAATATTCTAAGACGATGTAAAACGATGACTTCAATGAAAAAATCATTATGTAAATAAAACTTAGCTGCAGCACCCCATAGAACACGTATTTAAGCAAAACTAGAAGTTTCTCCGATGTCTTAAATGTAGATGGGAAGGGGAAAGGCAATAAAGTGGGAACTAGGAGCTATAAGATTCGAACCCGCTTCATGCGGTTTCAGTCACCATTCCTATAAAACCCCGATTACGCCATCCAAAATCTCTTAAAAAGGTTCGTTTAAAGCGTGATCGATACGAGCGGTGACTAAAACCACTTTCAAAGCAAACGAACTTCTGGTTAGTGACTTGAAAACTGTGATTAATATCAGTATAAAACTTTCTACAAGTATACTGAGACTATCCGTAATAGTTTCATACTAAATTCAAAAGGATTTTTGTATATTGCATATTTGCATATATAAGTGCATAATTTACGGTTTTTTAAGATAAATGCATATTTCCACAATTTTTGTGTTAAAGTGCATATTTAGGACTATTTGGTAAAAGTTGACAATAAAAATGATTAATAAATAATAATAATAAAATTTAATGCATATATTGTAGTTATAAAGTGTAATTCAATTTATTTGTAGTCAAGAACCTAATTGCAGCTCTAAAATGTGTCCTATTTTTGCTGTAAATTGAGCAATGGATTTGTTATTTTAGTTTTATTATGCGTGTTTGTTCGTTTGGTAAATACAATTTTGTTTCATATATTCAATAAACTGTAAATCTGGTGCTTCATTATTTGAAAATCCTAATTTAGACTAGGAACGTTCAAATTTATAGTGCATAAATAAGTGCATATTTTCAACATTTTCAGTGCATATTTGCATGCATATTTAGCAGATATTTAGTGCATAGAAATCCGAAGCCTAGTTATCATCATTACTCGTGATGCTTCCAAACGTTTTTATCCATACGTCCACACACAATTCATAACATAACATTTTTCAATGAAATCCCGTCTTTGAGTTCTTTCATTACATTAACACTTGTACAGGGTGTTCAAGGAAAGACGGACTCGTTTTATTTAAGTTACAGAAACCACTTTTTATACTAGTAAAATATAGACTTTGAAAAAAAATTAAGAGAAATATTTTAAGTATGATTACCATCGACCTCAATAATTGGATTTAAACGTACTAAAATATCTTCCGCAATGCCATTTGTTACAGTTGTGATTTCAATTTGTATCTGATTAACCGTCCTTGGATTACTCCCGTAGACTTTGTCCTTTAAATAACCCCACAAAAAATAATCGCAAGGATTAAGGTCGAGGGAGTTGGGGGCCACGGTCAACCGTAACCAAATCTTTTTGGGTAACGGTTTCACTTCAGGGGAGATTGTTAAAAACTTCAAAACACGTTTAAATCAAATTATTGAGATCAGTGTTGATCCTACTGAAAATGTTTTGAAAAAAAAAAAATCTCAAAAAATGATTATTGTAACTTATACAGAAACAGTTATTTAAAAAAATAAAAATAATCAATCTTTTGTTAAAAGTCGCCTAAGTTTTCTATCGTATTTCACTCACATATTTGTACACTCAAATTTTGGAAGATTCTTTACATAAATGAAGATATTGTTACCGTTTCATCCAAAACCTACCAAATCAACTGCATTCACATTAACTTCAGCATCCTCTTCCTACTCGCTCATACAAAACGAACGAACGCGCTCTCTCCCCCTCTCTCTCCTCCTCTCTCTCTCTCTCTCTCTCTCACACACACACAAACTGATCCATATTACATCAACACTCCAGTTATCCTTCGCATTATTATTCACCCCAACAACCTAACTTTCTTGCTTCCAGTACTTGCAGTCATTCTTCCTTACCTTTGCCATTCAACAACTTTCCTTCTCACTCACTTTGTATTTTGTTAACTTTCTTCTATTTCTCGTATTGCGTCTTAAACTTATCCTCAAAAGAGTAGTGCCAAAGTTTCCTACTTCGCGGACGAGTAAAAGGCTTTGTTTACAACACTGACAACTAGGGATATATATATATATATATATTATATGATGAATAAAACCACGAAGGGAAAAGAAACACAAAGTGGTGCTCAAGCGCTTTCGTCTAATGACATCCTCACGAAAGCGCTTGAGCACCACTTTGTGTTTCTTTTCCCTTCGTGGTTTTATTCATCATAAATATTTTTTACGTGTCACTTTCGTGAAATAATTTTCAAAATATTATATATATATATATATCTATATATATATATCAAGTAACGTCAATAGTAAACCACCTTTTTCACCAATTAGATCGAACTTTAACTAAATCGGATTTTCTTGTACGACTTGTTTTTGAGATTAGGTTAGGTTAACTCTTTAACCTAATTTAAAACAAATCAGAGGGTGTGTAAAGTCAGAGGAAGCATAAAGGACGACTTATTTGACTTCGACTATTTTTTAATTAAAATCGGAACGCGGTTGAAACTTTAAAAAATAATCATTGTATACGGCAAAAAAATACAAAAAACGCCTTCTCTGAACTTTCTTATGGAACCCCCTTCTACTTTAACACAAGCGAAAGTGAGTAAAACTTGAAAATATAAAATATATAACCTGTTCGACCTACTAGGTAAAAAATGGTCATAGACGAAAATTTATACAAATGTTCGACCAACTTGGGCACTTACTACTAGTTATATATATACAAGTTGATACGTTTGTTTCTACGAAACAGCAAAGTAGAAAAAAGGAAGACCAAAGAAACAACATTAGCATGACTTTAACACAAAGTCCAACGTTTCGAGGGACACAACCCTCATCATCAGGGCAAGTTCTAAAATTATAAAAAATAAAAAAGGAAAAAGTAGAGATATTACACGAAAAAACTCGCATTAAAAACTTAAAAGAAACAGCAGAGTTATGATTACGTGAAGGTTTAAGTAATCCAAGATCATTACGCGATTATGGTTATTACTTAAGATGAAAATCTTAAAATCATCTGATGAAAAGGGTTTGTTACATTCAACTGAATGTTTTCGTATTATAGACTCTATTGTGCTACTAATGGGACGACCGGTGAGAGTCGACATACCCAAATGCTGGTCACTGCGGAACTGAAGTAACCGAATGTTACTTCCAATATAAGACTCGCTCTTGCAGTGCGAGCAATCAAATTTATAAACGCATGACGACTATAAAAGGGAAGGGAATCTATCCTTGAAAGCAAAGTAAGATCCTATAGTGGAAGCATTTACAAAAACAAATTTAAAATTAATTTGGGAAAAAAAGTTTCTTCAGGGCTACAGACAGATCTTTCTAAGTCTTGTCACTAACAAGACCGTAGTAAAGAAAAGTAAGGTGACAATTGTCTCTAGGAACATAATAAATAGGTATCTTAGGTCGATAAATATTGTTAATAAATTTGGAAATATACAGGGTGGGTAAAAAAAAAGTGACCCCTTAGAGGTAAACTAGAGGGACTAGAGCTCCCAAACTTCATAGATGCTTACCTTAGCATGTTGTTCGTCTTAAATGAGTAGTTGCTCGATGTGTCCCCCTTCCTGCAGGCCTCCAAACGTGGACGCCACTGATCAATACACCTGTTTACATATCGTTGAGACACCTTCTCCCAGCCGAGCAAAATTCTTTCGCGTAGTTCATCTATGTCTCTTATATTGGTACCAAGGATGTAAACTTTGGACTTCAGGTCTTCAAAAACACCATAATCTAGTGGTGAAAGATCGGGGTTACTAGCCGGCCACATATTGGGTTTGATAAAATTTGGTGTTTCGTTCTCAAGGAATGTGACAGTTTGGCGTGCTCTGTGAACAGGGGTTCCATCTTGTCGGAAAGTATATCTTTATCTACTGATATTCGACGAATTAGTGGTGAAAGATATACTTTCCAACAAGATGGAGCCCCTGCTCACTAAGCACGCCAAACTGTTGCATTCCTTGAGAACGAAACACCGGATTTTATCGAACCCAATATGTGGCCGGCTAGTAGCCCCGATCTTTAACCACTAGATTATGGTGCTTGGGAAACCCTGAAGTCCAAAGTTTACATCCTTGGTACCAATATAAGAGTCATAGATGAACTATGCGAAAGAATTATGCTCGGCTGGGAGAAGGTGACTCAACGATATGTAAACATGTGTATTGATCAGTGGCGTCCACGTTTGGAGGTCTGCGTTGAGCAGGAAGTGGAACACATCGAGCAACTTCTCAATTAAGATGAACAACATGCTAAGGTGTAAGCTCTATGAAGTTGGGAGCTCTAGTCCCCTTACTTTTTTTAATATGACAGTTTACCTCTAAGGGGTCACTTTTTTTACCCATCCTGTATATAGAAATTAATTTCTTAGGAAAACCATTACAAGTAAAAAGCTAATTAAAAAAATCAAATTCATTATGTAAACTAATATAAAATGAACATAAATGAAATGATTTGTAAAGAAGAGTCCGAATGGAGTAAACTTTGAACCAAAAAAAAAGGTGTGTAAGGAAAAAAACTCGTACCCAAACCTGTAAAAGTTGATTTCCGAAATACTGAAGTAGAAAATGAACCTTTCACCATCTCAATAGATAGTTGCAAAAAAGAGAGGATGTTATTATTCTTCGACTCGATAGTAAATGTAATGTTAGGATGCTATGCATTAAGATAATTGAAGAACTTCTCGACATGCGATGGACATCGAAAGAGAGTGAAGGTATTATTATCCACCTCTCTTTGGTAAAAGGCTGGGCGAAAATCAATAGAACAGGTATCAAGGACTCGTTCTTCAAATTAATACATGAAACTATTTACCAGAGTGGGGCCCAAAGGGGAACCCATAGCAACACCTTGAAGTTTATCAACACAAAGGTCAATGGTTTCGAGTAATGGTATATTGGTAAACAATAACTTAACGTCATAACTACACATTAAAACATTGTTAGAATTCACATTGTTAATTTCATGAGCAACAGAACAAAAGTTTTTTTTACCGAATAATCGTTGGTAGCAAGTGGGAACAAAATAGGAACGAAGAACTTAGCCAAAGAATAAGTAGGAGAATTATAGGCTGCGAGTATAGGTCAAATTGGCACGTCTTTTTTATGGATTTTAGGGAGGACAAAGAATACTAGTAGAAGAACCTGTAACTCAAAAGGTTATTATAGTTAGTTTCGTTTAAATGACCAGTTGATTTTAGGTGACTTAAGAACTATTAATTTTATACTCAGTTCGCAAAATAACAGACAAAATGGAATCTTTAACTTGGCGAAATTTACCGGTATCGAAAAAAACAGTTAGGACTCCGTCTACATAATCTTTTTGGTTCAATATTTCAACACCTTTTCCCTTATCTTATCACGTTTACAAATAATATTAATGTCACAAACCCAAAGAACGTAAAATACTAAAATCAGTTTTCTTAAAAATAGGAGAAAAAACTTTATAGGGTTTAAAGTTAATAATAATATTTAAATGCACCACTTTGAATTAATTTCTTAAGGTTATTAAAAATTTCAGTAGGTAGGTAAACTAGGGAATTTCTTCAACTTGAGAATCGATTTCTCACTGAAACCCGAAAAAGAGCAGAAATTCCTCCCTATCGGACAATTTATAATTTGAGAAATTAAATATATCCAGTGGTGGGCACCGTTAACCAAAAAGTTAACTTCGATAACGATAATCCGTTAACCCCAATTTTTAACTCCGATAACGATAATCCGATAATTTTACTACAAAGTTAACGGAAGTTAACGATAATCCGTTAACGATAACTATTTCTTTACTAACATTTAAAAAAATCAAGGAAAAAAGCTTTAAAACCCATAGAAAATGTTTATTTATGCAAAATCCAACAATAAATAGGTATTTAACTATTTTTATCGTTTTGCAACTTTTTTGCTTAACTTTTTTTTTATTTTTTATAAAAAATGTACTGATTACATGTTTTGAAACCCTTGTAACCACTAACCATTAACTAAATTTTAATTTACCAGAGAATTATTATGGCGGGAACAAAGGTAAAATTAAATTTTAGGCACATTTATTAAAGACTGACACAATGTGCTGGTTGCCCTTCAGAAAGACCAACTTCTCAAAGTTAGGCCCAACTGCCAGTCTTGACCTCTTGGGCCTCAGGATGTCCTTGCCGAGAGAGAAGAGCCGTTCCACTGCGGCAGAGGACGGAATTGGCAGACTGAAGTTATGGCGGTTTGAATTCATTCGCGGAGCGGTGATCTTCCGTGAATGACTCCTCGCAGTTAACGTGTTAACGGACTTTAACAGACTAAATATCGAGTTATCGGAAGTTAACTGGTCCGATAACGATAAATGGAAATTAACTTCCGTTAATAGTCCGTTAAAAAAAGTTAACTTCGTTAATTAACTGTTATCGGATTAACGCTTTAGTGCCCAACACTGAATATAACTTAACTTAAACTTTCATGAGCGCTATTTTCACAATTTGGAAGGCGAGAATTCTTTCTATCATAAAACGGGAGTGTCACGCAAAAATTTTGCAGATTTTGTAATCTTGTCTCAGCCTTGGGCAGGCCCAACTTGGTAGCCTATAGTCACACAGCTCTAACTCATTAAATTCAATAACCTTCATGTTAATATTGAAAATGAAAATGAAAATGTTTATTGGTAGACTATAGTCCATATGACAATTATTATTAATACAATGACAGTTCATATACTAAGGATAGAAATATATGCAGTTGATTAGAAATAATACTGTAATGTCGAAGTTAAGTGGAGCTACAGACAGACGTTTTCGTACCAAGAAGTCCATAGCTTAGAGGATAAATGGCAGGACTCATGGATAGCTTGGATGATCGGGTTGGTTGATTTTTTAATTCTTTGCATTAGACTGTGTTGAGCACGTCTTGTTACCTCCGGGAAGCTCGGGACATTGCGGGTAGCAAACATTTGTGAAGCTGAGCATCTCGGGGGTAATTTATGAACGAGTCTAAAAGACCTGTTGTACAGCAAATTTAGGGTTCTGCCAGAACCTTTTTTATAATTCACCCAGAGTTGCTGTCCGTATATATTACTGCAGAAAGTACTAAAGAGAGTGTCTTTAGCTTCACTTGTACAGAATCGAAAGTTCCTTATGGTCATATTCGCTTTAGCACACAGGCTTCGAGATTGTTTTCTTATATCCGAGTCATCACTCAAGGAGCTGGTAATAGTTTGACCCAAATACTTAAACTCTTGTACTTCCTCAATTACTTCACCATTCATTTTAAACCTTATATCAGCTGGCTGATTACAGCTTTTAGGATGAAATTGCATAACCTTAGTTTTTGTAACATTAGAAAGAATATCATGTTTCTGCGAATACACTTCGCAGACTTTTAGTAGCCGATCCAGACCTTTAACAGAGGGACTTATTAACACCATATCATCGGCTTAAACTAAGTTATTCATCCTTGTGTTATCTATACAATATCCCACTGTTGCCTCATTAAGTGAAGCAATTAATCCGTCAATATACACATTAAACAGCATAGGGAGAACAAGGAGCCTTGTCTCACCCGGCAAGAGGAGCCAAAACACTCGGATCGTTCATTGCCCCACCTAACAGTGAAAGATTGGTGGGAATACCAAAATTTCAATAAATTTAATATGTACAGAGGAACCTTCCTGTCCTCTAGGTTTGCAAATAAAATAGTGGTTCACCCTATCATATGCCTTACTTATATCTAGGCAACAGCTATAAATAGTTGAATTACTGTCAATGTATTTAGTTATTGTTTCTTTGAGTACATAGATACACAGGTCAGTTGAGTGGGACCTTTTAAAGCCAAACTGATTAGGAGATGTCCATAGGAAATCATTTAATCGGAGTAACAAGAGTTTTTCTAGTAGTTTCGAGAAGCAGGAAGCGACAGCAATAGGCCTGTAATTATTGCTGGACAGAATGTCTCCGTACTTATTTTTGACCAGGGGCAAGATATATACCCTCATGAACTCTGCAGGGATATAGCTATGAGCAAGCATGGCTGATAGGAGCAATGATATATGCAGACATACTACGTCATTTGCATATTTTAAGTGCTCATTCGATAAGTCATCTACCCCTGACGCAGAACCAGTCTTTAACTCTTTAATTAACCTCTTTACTTCAGAAAATGATATCAAAGTATTTTCCCTTGTCCCTCCAATCTTTTCGCTGCAATCTATCTTAAGATTATCCCTACTCACACTGTTAAGACTGTTAGAATAGTGGTTTTTCCGCAGCTTTGCAATTTCATCCTCCCCCGACACCCCATCGATTGTCGGAGGGGGACATTTTTGACACCCGTTTGATTCTTAACAAATTTCCAAAATGTTATTATCGTTATTTATGCGAGCTTCACGGGCTTCTGATGCTCGAATAGACTACTCTTCCCGTTTACATCGCCTTATGGCCGCCTTATATTGACCCCCGACTTCTACACATATTCATGTATACTGGTCCTAATCTGGGTCTACCATGAAAGCACCACAAATCATATGCGACATTATAATATTACATAAAACATTTTACGTATTTGTTAAGTAAAAAAATCTTTAATTAAATAACGGGCCTAACTTACTTGTGAGAAAATAGCAATAGAAGGTGCCTAATTTAACGTAGACTCAGGTTTGACAAGCGCTATAATTGAAAGGAATCGATATAGAAATTCGTAATGGGTATCAATCGAAAGGAAATTCAATAAGGAAAAACATCTTCTAGGGGGCATAGTCTAAGGAAATGAGTACTTTAGCGAGGAAATTACGAAAACTAAAAAATTTTAAAACGCCAAAACCACCCTAGAGTTCGGACCTCGTTGGCACACTTAAATTAAAGTAATTATTAAAATGATATATTCAGTAACGTAATATAAGGCCTTTAACTAATAATATATACTTTAAAACCAAAGTCGCTCGTTAATCAAGAAACTGATTATAAAGCTTTTAAAACACGCAAAATTGCTAGTTTGTCCACTCGCTTTGTTGATCTGCGACTGAAAGTTTGATGGCGTAATTGGTCCAGAGATGTACAAGATACCCCCAACAGCAGTGGGATATGTAACTAGTGGAACAGATCCTGTCGGGGAAATTTGAAGCCGAGTCGTTGGCATGAAATTAGTAACCATGAGGAGATTCGTTTTATCTAAAGTAATTTTTATTCTCTCCGTTTACCGAATAGACATGACGTCATCACGGCCACCACCATCCCGTTTCTTTGATACCATAATTATACTAGAACATGTTCTACCATTATGCCATGGACCCACTTTCCTTGAGCAGTTAAAGTACATCTGGCAAGCTAAGTAACGTCTTTTTATCTCCTAAAATTTTTTTTTTTTCATTTAAAAATACAGGATGATGAAAAAAAGGTGTCTTCAAACTAATTTGCAAAACTGGGATGACCCTGTAAAATCGTTCGTGGCACATTATGTTTAATTGAAATTAATATTATCAGTAAAATGAATTAAGATTTGATTATTTTTCCTCCTAAATAGAAATTCTGGATAGGAACTTTGCTTCTTATGAACCCATTCGATAATTTAAAAATTTTCGTTTAACGAGGCAACTACGGGGCTCCAATAAACCTTATCCCCCCCCGCCCATAGCGAAACAATTAAAACTTGGTGTTCCCGCCATTGGCTTCCAAGACAGCCTGAATTTGCTTTGGGTAACTTGCCAAAAGTGACGTGAATAAATCTCGATCGTTACGCAAATTTGCTAAAACAGTTTCAATGTGTTGCGTCATTGTACCCTTCGAAAATCGATTTGCTGCAGGTTCTTGAAACAAGAGACATTCAACCTTGTCCTTTATAACTGATCCAATGTGTTCACAGACGTTCAGGTCAAGAGAATTTCCTGGTCATTCTTCATTTCCAAAGAAATCGATCTCATGGTTCCGCAACAACTGTTGAGTGGCTAATGCCTTAAAGCAGGGGGCCTTATCGTGCAGAAGTGTGACCTGATCGACATCCATAACATTGTTTGGGTTTCTTAGAAAAGGAATGACATGCTGGGATAGAATAATATCACGAAAATACTGTCCATCCCAACTCTGACCATTTGGCTTCAGCACCCACATGAGCTTCTTTGCAGTGAACAAAACAAACACACCAACACAGTCTGGACTTTTTAATAATTCGCGATAATGTTCATTGTCATCGATTTCATCTGGTGTTGTGGCCCACACTCGATCATTTTGGTAGTTAGGCCGACTTGTTACGTAAACAAAAATTCATCGGAGACAGCTAAATGCATGAAATCATCCACATCCCAATCTTCAAGATAATGGGCAAACTACATTCTGTCATCGATGTTAAGTTGAGTTTTTCTTGGCTTTGGAAGTTCATGCCAAGGCTTTAAACCTTGCCTATGACGGTACAGTCGAATGATCTCACCACTAACGATCTTTCCTCTCAACACTTCGATCTCTCTAGAAAGTTTAGCACAGCTGTTTTTCCGCTTACGCGTACCGCTTTCAATGATGTCCTTTGTTTCCTGAGAGAGTGGCAAATTTGGGCGCCCAGATTTGGTTGTATCCATTTCACATTCATCCAAAGTTTTATTCCAATTTCTCTTGACGAAGTCCTCACTTCTTCGCAACTTTTTGGCAACCTATGAATGTGTTATAAAGGTGGCTCCAGCATCACGAGCTTCCCGAAATGTTATTGCTCGTATGCGATCTATCACACGTTGCCTCTCCGAATCACCAATTAATTGAGAAGCCATTATATTATCACTTTATCAGCTAGAGTAATTTTAATACCTGCAATAAATAAAGAATTTTATATATTTTTATAATCACTAAAAACTATTTCGATATAAGTAAACATGTAAGCTGCAAATAGGGGGGGGGGGCTAAGGTTTTTTGGAACCCCTTATATCCGGGGTGTTGATAGGCGTCTGTATGAAGTCAATGGTCTCGCTTATATTGAGGGTTGACAAAAGTAAATAGACAATTACGGTTTTTTCACAGTTTTGGATTTGATGATAAAAGTCAGTAAATGATAATGAATTTATTGAATGAGTATATTTAGAATCGTATTGTTTTCCCCCTTTCCATTATGTAAAAGGGGGACACGTTCTGGCATTCCATTAATGAGCTTTGCGATTTGTTCTCGAGATCAAACTTCGTGGTGTCTATTTACTTTCGTCAACTCTATACCTTTTTGGACAATCTATACAATTAGCCCAACAAACGTAGCCAAATTCTTTATTTTTATTTGTTTTATAGACGGATTAACTTTGCCAATAGTATTAGAAACAACTGTAACAACTATAACATTGTCTGGAATTAGGGTAAAGTTGCCAATGGTCGCGCACCGGTCCTAATGTCGCGCATTTGACTTAACCCCCCCCCCCCCCCAAAATACTATTACAATGAAGGAAATAAAATTGGGACCGATGCGCAACCATTGGCAACTTCACCTTAACTGATTGTGAATTTGTCTATCTCGCAGAAAACTTTTAAATACGAATATGTACAACATTGAATCTTTTTATAAACTCTCCCTCTTTACCTGAAAATATTTTGGCTCGCATAAAAAAAAAAAACTTTCTGAAAAAGCCTTCTGTATAACCAAACATTATAAAACAACTTTTTATATATTTAATATCATCATCCACAAATTGGAGATCATGGATCTTCAATGCTCTCAAAAACGTGTTAGAAACAACCCCCTTGTTGGTGCTTGAAGTAGGATTCGAGAAAGTGTGCAAATTTGAGCCAGAATGAGTTTGTTTACGGTACACTTCATATACCAATTTCGGTTGAAATCCTTTATAGCTAAAAGGTTCAAATAATGAAATTTCTCTTTGTTCCACCTTCAAAAATAAAATCAATACAAGGTACACTTTCGGGAAAAGGTTCTTCTAGGGGCATGAAATATCTAAAAAGCGTAAGAAATTACTAATTGGTAAATTTTTCTTTGGCTATTTTAAAATTTTTGGTCGCAGTGAAACAATTTCAAAAACAAATCCAGTCTTTACTGACGAGTAATTTCTTATATTTTTAAGAAATTTTAAATTTCAAGAACTTTTTTTCCGAAACTGTATACAAAGTTATTTAAATTCTGAACAGTATCTCAATTTGAACGTCTTTGTCTAGAATCTAGATTCTAGAGTATCATCCACATACCGAAACTAATTAACATTGGGGGATCAAGAATGGAGGCAATTAATTTTTTTCAAAAGAACTTCATAATGATTCAATAGGAAAAATATATGCTTTTGTCAGTTTTAGATTCTCCATTCAAACGTTAGAACAAAAAATGTGTTTGGCGCAAAATCTAATGAAATTGAAGAATAACAGAATATCTTAAAGGAAGGAATTACGATCCAAGTGTAAGATGTCCTTGTAAAAAAAATTTGAGTTACGCTTTCGGAAAAAAGTTCGCACCCAAAACAAAATTTCTAAAAAACAAAAAATTACTAATTAGTAAAAATTGGTTTTTGTGTTTGAAGTTTGTTTACTGTCGCCAAAAAGAACAGAATATACAAAGAAAAAAAGAACGTTACCAGTTAGTGATTTTTTACACTTTTTTAGGAAAGTAAATGTTTCTTAGGCGAAATTTTCCGAAACTATATTTATTTATTGAATGAATATTTAGAGTCATGTTGCTTTCCCCTTTGCTTTATGCAGAGGTGACACACATATTCTGGCATTCCATTGATGAGCTTCGTCATTTTATCTTGAGGACACTCATCGTGATGTCTATTTACTTTGTCAACCCTCTGTACATATTTATATACTGAGGTTTAGTTTAATTTTCGGAAAAGGAAGCCAAAATGCGCGTAATGTAAGTGACTATTTACTAAAACATTTGGTTTTTACTAACAATAAATTTTATACATTTTGGTTGAAAGAAAAATTATTCGTGAACGGAAGGGTTAAACAACCTCTCGCAACCCACCCCCACCCCTACTCCCCTAAAAACATACAAAAGTCTTCACTTCGTTCATAGGAAAATGGTGTTGCTCATTGAGCAAGGGTCGATGGCCTTTCGTGATGATGATGATGATAACTGCCGCCCAAAAGATAGCTTTCGGGACTAAACAAGTTCAGATATTGTTTCCTTCTTTGCGAAAAAAATTCACACCTAAATTACATTTTCAGTATTGTTTTCATTGCGGGTTTTAGCGTTTTTTCATTGTTGAATACGGGTTTTACAATTTTAACACACACACACACACACATTATATATATATATATATATAATATTATATATATATAACAAAGCTTTAAATCAGTGGTTCCCAAACTTTTTTGATTGACGGCACCCTCAATCCATTCGTTATGTTTTCCCGGCACCCTTCCTCTCGAAATGTGAACGGACTACTCTGTCAAACAGAATATTTTTCAACGAGAAAGATTTTGAATATACTGTATATGATTGTTAATTATTCAGATTCATTTTAATTAATACATTGAAACATGAATTACTAATTTGTTTTTGTTACCATACGTTTCCAAAAGCAAAATTTAGAGTAAAGAAGTGTAAAAAATTTTAAAAATTCAAAATCATTTTTTGGTAACGAAGAAGTCAATTATAGAAATCAATTACATTAAGTGCATATTGATATTTCAATAACCTAAAATCTATCTGAGAGATGTGAAAATAATAAAAATCGAGGCTTCTTTAATGACAATTAGCAACATGCATGGCGGCCCTGCTTTTACGGATGGGTCATACGTGTACCATACAAACTTTAAATGGGTGTGACGTCAACCCGCTGCTTCTTACAGACTCACCCAAGTCAGCCATCCTGTCTCCGACAAGAAAGAGAGAGTATGAGGCTAATAACGCCTGATGGAGGCAATCTGAATTATCGTTCAATTGAGAAATAAAAGGATTTTAGTCTTCGACTGGAGTACATTGAAAAACTAAACTTGACGAAAGACAAAAAAACGCTAACCTGGCAATGAGCAACACGAAAACTCCAGATTTTAAAATTTTACCGCAAAATTAGCATCACTACCCGCTGCGGGGCCCGTGCGAACCTTGCCGACGCCACTCACGGCAACCTTGCCACGCCCAAGGGTGGCGCGGCAACCCGTTTGGGAACCACTGCTTTAGATGCATAGAAATAATAGAGTAAAAAAAAACTTTGCTGCGGGTGAGCCGACCGACTTTAAGCGTAATTTTATGTTACAATTGAATACTTTCACCAAATGTAGAAATCAGAATGGTATTGGCCTACTGATTTCCTAATATAGTTTACTGCTCTTACCCCAAAAGCTAAAAATTCTTGTATTTGCCTTTTAAAATGGATTTTTTTTTAATGCAAAATTATAAACGAAAACTAAAATAAAAATAGAAAATAAAATAATAATAATTTACCTAAAATAAATAAAACACTTCGAAAATGCTCTCTCACAGACTAAATCTAAAAACTTAACGGAAATGAGTCGCATTCATTTTTTGCTTAGATTCGAATCTAAATTTTACATCAATCATCAAATCGTCATCATCAAATCATCATCATCAAATCATCATCATCAAATCATCATCATCAAATCATCATCATCAAATCATCATCAAATCATCATCATCATCATGGATGATGATAGGGATTTAGCGAGCGTTGACGAGGAAGTAGATTTAGGCGTACGCGTAACTAAAGATTTAAAGGTTAGGAACCAGTGCCTGGAGTCTTGCGCAAAAGCTAATAGGATGTTAGGCTTCATAGCGCGTAATTTCGAATTTAAATCGAAGGATATTATATTGCCCCTTTACAAGTCCCTAGTCAGGCCTCATTTGGAATATGCCGTTCAGTTTTGGTGCCCGTACTTGCGTGAGGATATTGATAGGTTAGAAAGGGTTCAGCGTCGTGCCACGAAACTTATTCCGGCATTGCGCAATAAGCCTTATGAAGATAGGATTAAAGTGTTAGACTTGTATTCACTCGAAACTAGGAGATTAAGGGGGGAGCTTATTGAAGTTTCAAAATCGTTAATAACATCGATAACGTAAATTTTGACAAATTGTTCACTTTCGATAATAGTAATACTCGCAATAACGGATTCAAGTTGCGTGGCAGACGTTTCATTACTAATATCGCTAAAACTTCTTTACGTTTAAAGTAATTGATAAATGGAATAATCTTCCCGCGTCAGTCGTTCATTCTACCAGCGTTAATGTGTTTAAGAACCGTCTTGACAGACATTTTAAAAATATTAACGTTGTTTAGAGTTAAAAAAGAAAGTTAACAACAGGAGCTCTGGTGGTGGTGCTCGAGGATGAGTCTGTTGACGATGAATGCCAGGTTGTGACATGCCAGCGTGTGATGCCAGCAATAAAAAAAAAAAAAAAAAAAAAAATTAGACTAACACGAATGTAGATGTAGCTCATAGCGTAAACTAACCCACTTTTTGTTTAACTTTACCTACTTTTTTTTTTTTTTTTCCTTACCTTGCATGTCTAACTCTCTTCTTGCATGTTGTAGTTTGCATGGTATGACAGTGAGTTAAGACTGTGTTTGCATGGTTTGTAAGCGTTCTTATTTTACTTCTTTTCATCTTTCCACCCTCTCTATTTCTCTCCGACTATTTTTCTGACTTGTCGGCAGTGGCCGGCGGATGATGATGGTGAGACTTTTTCCCTCTTTTTCTGAATGAATGTTAACCCACGAATGATAGGTGTTGCTCCTTACTTAACCCCTTATTCTCCTCTCTTCTCTTAACCCCCTACTCTCTCCTTTCTCTCGGGCTAGCCTTAGAGTGGATCTTAGGGTCTTTGTTAGCCTTAGCTTCTGTAGATCTGTAGATCATCAAATCATCATCATCAAATCATCATCATCAAATCATCATCATCAAACCATCATTATTATTTTCACTAAACGTAAAAATTGGAATACCGTTTTTAAAAAATTCACAGAAACACCAATAATAATCAATAAGGAAGATCAGAAACTGGCACATCGCTCAGGCCAACTAATGCGGCCTGTTGCGCTACCACCTGGACTAATATTACCAGCATCATCGGGGTTCGAACCCCCGACCTTAATATCTTCACTTCGGACACTGACTCAAACGGAAGATGGAACGAAATGGGGGCGGAAGTAGTTAGCATCCATCTTGGATTTTTACTTTTTTTAACTCTTTTGTAAAATTTCCGCAAGAAACGTTCGCTATTAAATTTATTTATAAATTATTCGAAACATCAACTTTTTCTTATGAGAAAAATCGCTTTAATATCCGAATTGTAAAGTTAAGTTTTTCAAATCACGATTGTTATGTGCCTTAAATGGCTTTCTTGGTCCTTTGATATGTAAATATTTTCCGATTGTCCGCAGGACCGTTTAGTTTAAGTAATTTTGAGGAATTTAAAGTCCGCCAGTTTACCCTTGTAGTAAAGGACTGGGCTGCTAATCTTAACGTCCTTGGTTTGAATCTTGGCATGAACTTCAGATTTCGGCGATAAAGTTGCGTCTCTCGGTCTTTTTTGGTGTGGTAATGGATCGGATTCTGCGTAAAGCTGTAGGTCTCCTGCGTCATATGACCTTCACAATAGGGCCCTGAGAATCACAATTTTTTTTCGAATCGAATCTCGAATCGAATCAACTATACACAAATAGATTGGTGTATTTCTACACACAATTAGTAATAAGCATAAAATTAATTAAATCATCTTGAGAACAAAGGACAAAGTAAATCCTCCTAAAAAAATGGATTAAGTATTTGATCATGAGGAGAAACAATGGTATTAAAGTATGCTAAAAGTGTTATTGCGCGAAAGATTGGTCTCAGTATATAGATTGAATTAAAATCTAAGTAAAAAGAAAAGTGTTTATTTATGAAAGTGTTCTTCAAAATAACAATACTGATGTTGTTTATCGGACTTAATGGAGATTTGAAAATATCGAATCGGAGCCCAAGCTAACGAATCAAATCGAATCCTCTTCCCGATTCGAAATCAAATCGAATCTCGAAGCTTCGTAGGGCCCTACTTCACAGATTTACATACAGTATGTATGTTGAGGAGGAGAGGTCAAACCACTCCAACTATTACTACAGACGATTTAAGTTTATGATTCGTGTGCCTTTTAGCATATAAAACAAACATACATATATTTTTTTTTAGGGTGGGGGCAATACATTTGAGAGGGAGTTAGCGTCGTATCATCTTAGTGGGTCGAGGATTCGTTTTTTAATGGTGTTGGTAATAATAATTTAAGAGTTAGCGCAATGAGTCGTATTAGTTGGCCTGAGCTCTGCGCTAGTTTCTAGCCTTTCTTATTGATCATTATTATTAAGAGGTAGTCAACCTACGTCCTGAATCGTACTTTCCCAGACTGCTGAATGGCGTACGAGATACGAGGGTGCGCGAGACAGTAAAATGGTTCAACATAAAGCTTTACAGGGTGTTTCCAAAGTCGCGCAACCCAAGACAACAGACACTTTAAAATATATTCATCGTGACTCCCGAAACATAGATTTTTCATCTTAGCGTACTATTAAGAGAGCTCTATCACTGTTTATTGATGTGTATGTGCGTGTGTATTATATATATATATATATGATACACACAGACCGTGCATGGAACAAGGAACTCTTCTAGGATAATTAAATCCACTATAGTCCGAATAAGTAATGGTAAATGACAAATACTATAGTTTTTCTTTTTCATGATGCTAGCCCGACGTGGGCAACGGGTCACTCGCAAAGAGGTTCCCAAAACATAGCTTCCCTCACCAGCTATCTGCAAAGCAGATAGGATCCAGCTGGGACAGGATCTAGGGTTTAAAGCAGCCTAGTCCAGCTACATTTAGGACCTCAATATAAGCAAAAGACTCGCTGCCTTCACGTAAGATTGAATACATTAAAGGAAAAGGGGGTAACTATTATATTTTTAGCCAAAAACCAAAACTTAAACCTCAACTGGCAGAATTGAGCGTCCACTTTTCAAGGCACATAACATGTCCGTTTCAAGATGGGAAAATGTAGTTGGACTAGGCTGCTTTAAACCCTAGATCCTGTCCCAAAGCTGGATCCTATCTGCTTTGCAGATAGCTGGTGAGGGAAGCTATGTTTTTGGGACCTCTTTGCGAGTGACCCGTTGCCCACGTCGGGCTAGCATCATGAAAAAGAAAAACTATAGTATTTGTCATTTACCATTACTTATTCGGACTATAGTGGATTTAATTATCCTGGAAGAGTTCCTTGTTCCATGCACGGTCTGTGTGTATCATAAAAAACCTCAGGGAACCATTCTGAGTTCATTCCCATATATATATATATATATATATATATTATATATATATATATATACACATTTGAAGATAATTTATTTTCATTTAACATTATAAACAATTGAACGAGGTTTAGTACAATAACCGCACTTAAGATGGAAAGGAGAAAAGGCAATGAAATGGGAAACTAGGAACTAGTGGAATTCGAACCTGTGTTATGTGGTTGCAGAGTCAGTGCTCCCACTGATCACGACATAAAACCTCGAAAAAGTCTTTCAAACTTCTTGACCATGGCCATTAAAACTCAGTTTATTGGCCTCCTCTTTTTTCATCATAAACAAAACAAGAGCCATAAAACTGTCTTCAGAGATGAGGACTGGTGTGTGTGTGGTGTGTGTACTGAATACAAATTCTGTCGTGACTTCTATTGAGATCATTTAAGAAAAATCATTAAAAAGGCCCCAATATCGAACCTTGCGGTATCCCGAGTGTAAATAAATAATTACCGATCTGATTCGTGTTTATTTAATCTGCCATATTTGTTTTGTTATCTACTGTATACATACAAAATGAACGCCGCCCCATTCGACGACACGCCTCTTACTGAATAATTAACCAACTTTAGCGAGAGTGTTGAAAGCGTTTTGTAGAATCAAAAGCCCTCTCTAAACAAATCCGAGAATTGAACAGACGAATACGGACGTTGGTTACATTTTAAATTACAACCTTAATGAAAGGAACGGCATCATCCTCCCTATAGAGCAGTGGTCGGCGAACTTTTTTGGGTATTACCCCAAAATATATTTGAGGACGTAATCAGGACGTAAATTCGTAATATTCTAAAATTTAGAATAACGCCACATTTATGTAACAAAATAAAATAAAAATATACGAAAAAAATATCAGCACAAAGTGTCTCTCATACCGCACGCATTACCCCCAAAAGTTTTAAATTTACCCCATTTGGGTAATTTACTCCTGTTCCCCGACCACTGCTATAGAGTTTCTTGCTTTTAAGTCCAACGAAATGAAGAAGAAGCCTATTCTCCTTCGAAGAACTTTTATTAAGTGGAAATACAAGATATTGTTTTACGCAAAAGAAAATTGATACAAGACAGGATTATGACAGGATTATGACAGGATTATGACAGGATTATGACAGGATTATGACAGGATTATGACAGGATTATGACAGGATTATGACAGGATTATGACAGGATTATGACAGGATTATGACAGGATTATGACAGGGTCTTTGATTTAAAAATTTAAATATAGGACACGTGCAACCCGTTTTGAACATTTGGATGGAACAAGGCAACAATATGGATACTTCGAAGTACGAGTAAAGTTACAACCAGTTCGGAGCGGATACAAATGAATACAAAGGACACCAAACGGCAACAGACCGGGTGGTCCCTACGAGGCTGTCTGTTTAAGAAAGGTTAAAAGAAGCAAGAAATTTTAAAGAGTGAAAGTTTTAAAGCAAAGCAGAGAAAAGAGGTTGAGAGATAAGAAAGAAATTTAAAGATAAAGTAAAAATTTCAAAATACAGAGGGAATAATTGAGACAACCTTCATATATTTTGTCTGATACAGATTCAACTGCGGGTTTCTGATGCTACTGATGCCCACTGACTGCTTTTGGTTACTTGGAGTTATGGGCATGAAGGAGAAAGTAGGAAGAGGGGTTTCTTATCCCCATGATGTTTTCGAGAGAGTTTACAGGGATGCAAAGGATGTCAAAACTCGGGCTAAAGATACCTTCCTTCCCACTTCTAAAATTTTTTATTAAACACGACCTCAAACCTGTGCGCGCGCGCGCGGAAACTGGACATAAGGGAGGTCGAGTGTGTGTAAATTCACAGGTGAAGTGGGGTAATGTGAGGTAACACTTGGGTACCTCGGAACATTAAAAAATTACATAAAAATTCTAGAAACATTTTTATTGTCGGAAAAAGATATAATGGTCCCGACTAGGTTATGTTAGTTAAGATACGGTTAGGCTAAGTTAGGCTAGATTAGCGAGTACCTCACTATGTAATGACTTAACAAAAAACACTGCTGGAGCCCTGAACTGCGCCCAAACCATTTAAGATGCCCTTTTCTGTTCGATGGTACTAAGGTTAAGTTGGGTTAGGTTAGGTTAAATTAGGTTTGGTTAATTAGATTTTTAGTAGATACATGGATTTAAAAAGTCGGTACCGCGATATATATATATATATATATATATATATATATATATACACACACACACACACAGGGTGGGCCGAAAGTCTGGATCCATAGGAAAATATTTATTGTAATACATAAATTACAAAAAATGGTAAATACTTAAAATGAATATCAACTTTAACTCGTAAATGCGTATCCGTGATATTGTACAGTAGTTCGTACTCCAGTATAAATACTCAAATACTTTTTTTTTCAGCCCAGAAATGGCTTCGAATCTAACAACAGAAGACCGGGTAGAACTTGTGCTCATGTACGCAAGACAGGGCGCTACACACAGAGAAGTTGCTACCGAATTCAATAGAAATCATCCTGATAAGCATCCAGTAACACATGCGACTGTTGGCAAGTTGTTTAAACGTTTCAAAGAAACAGGAAGTGTACATGATCGACGGCGTTCTGGTCGTCCAAAAACTGCAACTGATGAAAATACCTCTGCAATGGTATGTGAAACTTTAACGAATAGTCCAGTAAAGTCAACAAGAAGATTATATCACCATGTAACAAAAAAATTTTTTTTCTTTGTTTCTAGGCAATAACCTTTATTTTCTGATTCATTATGCTTCAAATCACTGGAAAAAAGCTGTCAGTGATTTTAAACTTCGGGTTTGTTGTCAGTACATCGATTTTGTTGAAATAAGAATATTATTATTTTTTAACCCTATATGGACATCTGCGACAGATCTGTAAACGCTTCAAAATTTACTATATATTTACCGAAACAAGTACATTTTAACTTAAATGACGATATCGTCAAATTTGTAACGGTTCAAGGAGTTTATATCACGAATTGGCAACTCCTACTGCAGAAAACCGAGCTTTAATGAAAAAAATAAGTTAGTGCGTCAGTAGAAGTAAAAGTGTATGGTTACGCAGTTCGTTTTTTATTTTTTATCACTTTATTTGATTAAAGGTAAGTTGAATAATTTTTTATTGCTCAATATATGTTGTTAGAGTGGCTGAAGTAATATAAAACAATTCTGATAAACTGAGCACTAGAATATTTTATTGAAACGTAACAATATTGATGGCTCTGACATCCATGCCTTCTTTGCCACGTGGTATAAGGTTGTCCAATTTGTATTATATATATTACATTATATATATATATATTATATATATTATTATATATATTATATATATATATTATATATATTATTATATATATATATATATATATTTATATATTATATATATATATTTTTTATATATATATTATTATATATATTATATATATATATTTATATATATTATATATATATATTATTTATATGTATATTATTATATATATATATATTACATTAAAAATCATATATTTATGTTCAAAGTACTCTAAATGAATGTTTAATATAGGTAAAAAAAAATTTAAGACAAAAATAAGAATTATGTCCATATAGGGTTAAATTAATCCATTATTTTTACTTTTTCAGACGTGTGACGTGTGACGAAGTTACTGTTATGGCTGCTCGTGGTTGCAAATACCCAGCGGATTCCTTCTGCTACGTGTGCGGCGAGTTCTTCGCAAAGACGGCTAAAAACACTGCTTGGACAGTTGCACCCGTGCAAAGGAAGCCTATCATGCCTACTTCGGAATGCCAGTCGGTGACCAAGACAAACGCTGGGCACCACATGTCATCTGTGACTACTGCCGCCGCACTCTTGAAGGTTGGTTTAGAGGAGAGAAGAGGGCAATGCGTTTCGCTATCCCCCGTGTCTGGCGTGAGCCCTCAGACCATCTCACGGACTGCTATTTCTGTATGGTGGACCCAACAAAACGAAGAAAGGGGAAGAATGCGCCTCCCATTGAGTACCCTGACATTCCGTCATCTATTGCACCTGTTCCCCATAACGCGACGGACCTACCTGCGCCACAGCCTCCCTTGAGAGATCAATCTTGTCCAGCAGAAGAAGCAAGCTATGATGATTCCGAGGAGGAGCAAGGTGCGTCATCTACTGCGCGCCGTCGACGCCGGGTGGCCGGTGAAAGGTGCCCCTACTACCCCAACCAAGAGGACATCAACGACCTCATCAGGGAAATGGCCTTGACAAAGTCCAACGCCGAGCTGCTCATTTCCAGACTGAAGCAGTGGGACTTACTGGACGACAGCGTTCGAATTACTTCCCAGAGGAAGCGGCATCGCGGCTTTTCAGTGTTCTTCACTCTTAGAGATGGGTTGTGCTACTGCCGTGACATCAGAGGACTCTTCGACGCTGTGGGCATTCCCTGCAACACCTCTGACTGGCGGCTCTTCATCGACAGTTCATCTAAAAGCCTCAAGGCTGTTTTACTGCACAACACAAATCAGTGGCCCTCGATTCCTCTGGCTCATTCAGTGCACATGAAAGAAGAGTACCAGAACGTCAAAATCCTGCTGAGTGCACTGAAGTACGACCAATTCAGCTGGGAGGTCATTGGCGATTTCAAGATGGTGGCCTTCTTGATGGGGCTTCAGGGAGGCTTCACCAAGTTCCCTTGCTATCTGTGCCTCTGGGATAGCCGAAATACAGCCCTTCACTACGAGAAGAGGAACTGGCCCCTCAGGACCGGCTATGAGGTTGGGGCCCATAACGTGAAGCAAGAGCCGCTGGTGGAGCCAACGAAAGTGCTGATGCCACCCCTGCACATCAAATTGGGCATCATTAAGCAGTTTGTTAAACAGCTGGATCCAGAGGGTGAGGCCTTGAAGCACATCCAGGAGCTGTTCCCGAAGTTGTCGGAGGCGAAGATCAAAGCAGGAGTATTTGTGGGCCCTCAGGTGAAGCGACTTATTGACTCCGACAGCTTTCCTGAGAAGCTGTCTGAGGTTGAGCGGGCAGCTTGGACAAGCTTCGTTTCTCTAGTCAAAGGTTTCCTCGGAAACCACAAGGCAGAGAACTACAGGGAAATCGTTGACGAACTTGTGGACACGTACCGGAGCATGGGCTGCCGGATGTCGCTGAAACTGCACGTACTACACGCCCACCTTGATGAGTTCAAAGAAAACATGGGAGACTACTCAGAAGAACAAGGTGAAAGATTTCACCAGGATGTCAGCTCTTTCGAGGAACGCTACAAGGGACAGTACAATGAAAGTATGATGGGGGACTATATCTGGAACCTTTTGCGTGAGAGTGAACTGAAATACAATCGCCAATCTCGTAGACAAACTTCTTTTTTATTAAACTATAACGCTAGAATTTTTGTATCAATTCTGTATCAATTCTCCGTAGCAATACTCTTTATCAACGCTCTGCATCACTGCACTGTATCACTGTCTGTGTATTAACATATTATAATACATAATTATTCCCTACTCGTTTCCTTCTTTTTATTTTCATTTCTAAAGACGAGGCCTGGAGAACTTCATTTTTCATCATTGATTTATCATAATAATCGTGTTAACATCAATTAAAATTATACTTAACAGGATTCATTTGATTTAAAAGCAGATAGTGTGAAAAACCCTTAAATTAATAAGCAAAAATGGCAAAAAATCAATAAATCGATCTCATGAACTCAGAACCGAAGTCTGAACTTGGTGACTGCTCATTTTTACTTATTTATGCCCTAAAAAATCAGAAAATAATAGTTTTAACTCATGGACAAATTTTGTGTTACACGGTGAATTATCAAATGAAACGCATCTCGAGAACGTCAATTCGAAGAATTATTAAAAATCATAAATTCCATCCCTAAGTGTCTCGATGCCAGAGGCCGCCAATTTGAGCATTTGTTATAATTTGTTGTTTATACTGGAGTACGAACCACTGTACAGTATCACGGATACGCATTTACGAGTTAAAGTTGATATTCATTTTAAGTATTTACCATTTGTTGTAATTTATGTATTACAATAAATATTTTCCTATGGATCCAGACTTTCGGCCCACCCTGTATATATATATTATATATTATATATATTATATATATATATATATAAGCAAACAACCACAGGGAAAAGGAAACACAAAGTCCGAGCGCTTTCGTGATATATTCACATTATCAAGGAATATATCACGAAAGCGCTCGGACTTTGTGTTTCCTTTTCCCTGTGGTTGTTTGCTTATTAATAAGATCACGTGTTATTTTGTGATTTTAGTGCATATATATATATATATATATATATATATATATATATATATAGTGTGTGTGTGTGTGTGTGACCACTGACCAAACAAATCTTGATATTTCTTCTCTTAAATATAATTATTTTTTTAATGGTTTTCTAAAAGGGAAAAAAAAAATCCTTCCCAAATAAATGTTGATTTTAACGATGTTTTAAAAATTAATTTAAATTATTGTTTAATCGAATTGTCCCTCGACTAATTAACAGAAAATTGGATACTTTTTTCTATTAAATTAGTTCGTGAAAAATCTTTCTATTTTGTATAAAAAAATGTCTTGCATATTTTATTTCTTTGCGTTTGTAATAAACCAGATAAAATATGTTGAACGTTTTTGCTTGGGAAGGGAAAGAGTTTAAAGTTTACTGGACATTTGGGAAGGAAAGATACGTCTGAAGACGTTCATGAATTTAATTAATAGAATTAATACGAAATGAAAGTGAATTATCAACGTATTTTTGCAGTTTAAAGCGGAGAACTAAGCGCTAATGGGGCTCGAACCTTGGGTGGTTTCAGAATCAGCAGTCCCTATTGATCATGGCATTCGGAACACAAAAAATTATTACCTCAAGCGAGGCCAATATTTATGCCGTTTTACCATGCTTCATACAACTCCCTCGCCTTCATAAATCATGTAAACGCTTTTATAGGTGCGGTAATTGCACTATGTATATATATATATATATATATATATATATTTCGCCTGTCTGTGTTTGTCTGTCCTTTATGCAAGCGCAAACCGTTTGACCTAGCGCTACCAAATTTGGCACGGGAACCTCTTATGGGATGAAGAACGTCACCACAGATTCGGTCAGCCTGTCTGTTTGTGAAATTTATCCCGGGCAACGCCGGGTACCTCAAAAGGACCTGTGTGTGTTCCAGCCGTAACTCCAAAATGGAAGCAGTTACAAACATGAAACTTCACACACATTGATTAAGTCCCCAGGTTGTGCACCTGGGTGTTAATAAATTAAATAATTAAAATTACTGGGCCCGAAGGCCCCAGCACCGCGATTAAACTACAGGAAAGAACGCAGCCGTGAAAATTTTGATTATTTGGTCAATAAAACTATAGAAAAGAACACAGTCATGAAAATCTTGAGCTTCACATATAATTACTTTTTAGGACGACTTCAAACCGTTTGACCAAGGGCTACCAAATTTGGCACGGGAACCTCTTATGGGATGAAGAATGTCAACACAGAGTCGGTCAGCCTGTCTGTTTGTGCGAATAGTTACAGGAAGTGCGTAATGGTTGTTACAGGGTTAATGTGGCAATGTTTTTTTGCAGTTCTTGAAAATCCCAACTACTTTACCATGCCACCAAAGAAACGGGTAAGTTTGGGCAGATCTACATCAGCAGCCACAAAAAATAAAGAAGCCCGGAAGCAGGAAAGCTCACAAGAAAGACAATCACGCCTTGAAGTTGACCGTGAACGACATGCAACAGCCAGAGCAAGAGAAAACCTCCAAGAAAGACAATCACGTCTTGAAGCTGTCCGAGAAAGTTTAGCAGTTACCAGAGCAAGAGAAAACCTGCCGGAATCCATCTCGGAACTCCCTGCTTTTCCCACGGTCAGCTTTACGTTGCCATGTCAAGAGGTGGCACACCAAAACGCCTCTTCATCTATGCTCCTACTGGAAAAACTGCAAACATAGTATATCCAGAAGCTTTAAGATGAATCATTTTAATCAAATTCAGCCTTTTGTCTTAAACTTTATTTTATTTAAACTGGGGATCTAATGTGAAATTTATCCCGGGCAACGCCGGGTACCTCAGCTAGTGTATGTATATATATATATATATATATATATATATATATATATATATATATATATATATATATATTGGACCTAGTTTTAACCGTTTAAGGTGATAATGATTTAATTGTATGCAATGATTAATTGATGCAATGACTGATTGCTTATTAATGAAAGGCTGGGTTAATAATTTATGATGTCATACAGTATCACCGATTGGAATAAGTGGTTATTTGATTAGGCCCACCGTACTATTGGAAGTGACAGTATGGCAGCGAGGTCACCAGCTTGGTTTACACCCAAGCAAATTAATGTTAAGGTTATGAAAGACACCTTATGGGTTTTTGTATTTTATTATGAAAATAAAGCCGTTATTTATTCACTGTGATATAACAAAGAATTGACAGTAATTAATTGGTAGTTATACGTTATGCTTATGACATAGACTTAGCTAATAAGATGAAATGTTAATAGCTTAATTGACACGTAATAAGTAATGTAAACGTTGATGGTATGTAAATGGCATGCAACATGGAACATTGAATGGGCCTAGTAAATGATATAAAGAATGCACGTGCGTTTGGTACATTGAATGGAAAACATGACACTGATTAAGTAGGCTAAATGATTGCATGGATGCACAAGGAATAATTGATGCGGCCTAATAATAATGGATTGAAATGCTTGACAAATACACAAATATCATTTATATAAGACCATTATGTGATGTTAAGTGATTACGTCAAGAGAATATTTAGTTAACACATAAATATATGAATTGAACATAATAACGGATGATACGCGGAATTACGGTATTGAAATGACACTTGAATTGGAGAACAGGCCTATTGCGTTCTTTCACGAGAGTCAGTTGGAACGCTTGATTACACACTTTGGGAGTATAGCCTACCGTTCGGCGGTAGGCTAATGTAGACTTCACAAGAGTACTTAGAATAGGAGGTACTTATCTTAGGACGATGTAACCCTGTTGAAGGCGGGTTGAAGAAAGATCTATTACCGAAAACTCGAGTTGGCGTTGTCCGTTAAGCCTCTTTGAGATGATGGATGTAGGCTTCGTTCGGAAGCCTGAGGTGATGTTACTTCTCGAGGTGCAGGCTGGCCTTATGATCTTGCAGGCGTAGGCCTGTGGTGCTGAATATATCTCGAGGAATGTGGAGAAACTTGAAGGCCGACCCGGCAAACCGCGGGCCCGAAGCGATTCCGGTTGGGCCTCGAAGGATTGCTTCTGCAGGCGGTCTGGTGATCTTACTTGATGATAAATTGTAGGCCTTGAAGAAAGAGCAGACCTCGCCTCCGGCCGGAGCCGGAAGGCGGTTGAAGAGATGATATCGTACAGAGTAGTCTAACGAAATGGAAGTGCTAACGAAGTGAGAAAGAGTGAGAGTGGGTGCTCGCTTTTATATGTAGTTCCTGTGACGTAGGACTTCGCACCAAATCTTAAGACGCTTTGTGCGCGCGTCCTTTAGTTGATAAGGGTTTACGTTCGCGCCCTTTGGGAAGACAAGACGTTCATTGTTCTGAATCCGTGTCCACGTGTGTCTTCAAAGACTGTTTGATGATAGCGTGGAAGTAAAGGATTTCTGTCTATTTGTTGGTCTATTTCTTGTCGATCCGCTATATATATATATATATATATATATATATATATATATATATATATATATATTATATATATATATATATATATATGTATAGAAACGACGTAAGTATAGAGGAATGTTCTGCACACGAGGAAGAGAAATAACGAACAAATGAAAAATGAGGTCCCCGCCCGGGAATCGAACCCAGGATCTTCCGATTGCCGGTCCGATATGCTAACCACTACACCACAGGGCACAATAGTCAGAAGTCGTAATTCTCCTACATAGGGCAGAAACCAATGCCTTGAGAGGGCACCCTCGCAAATCGTGAATATGTACATTTAACTGCAATGACCACGCAGTATATTAATGTATAGAAACGACTATTGTGCCCTGTGGTGTAGTGGTTAGCATATCGGACCGGCAATCGGAAGATCCTGGGTTCGATTCCCGGGCGGGGACCTCATTTTTCATTTGTTCGTTATTTCTCTTCCTCGTGTGCAGAACATTCCTCTATACTTACGTCGTTTCTATACATTAATATACTGCGTGGTCATTGCAGTTATATATATATATATTATATATATATATATATATATATATATATATATATATATATATATATATATATATATATGTTCCAGTCATAAATTCTACGGTTCAAACGAGTTCGTTCATGACGAATTACTTCTCTATGTTAAACAAAAATTCTTTAGTCAAATCATCGCAATGTTGCAGTTCTCTCTTTTTTAATCCATTGCATCTCAATCACGTAATCTCACGCAATCACAATCTCGTGCAACCTCGTAATCTCATGTAATCATTATATGCGATGCATATATCAAAATATATAATCTCATAAATTCTTCGTTCTCCCACTTTCGTGGAAGTTTAGCCGCAACGCAGACGACATTCCACAATTCAGCATCACATCTGAAGTAAGCGTTCATAAGAATGCATTTTCTCCCATTTGTTTAATTAAATTTTTTTAAAACCCTTTTACCATTCCCATAGGTAAAGCATAACTGTCTCAACCGCTATATCACCCTTCTTCTCTTATCACGACCCATTTACCCTAATGCCAGGCATTCCGGCGTTTCCAGGCTGTACAATTATGCTAATTGGTCAAAAGAAAAGTGTCGACTCCGCGGAAACTCTTTCAATTCTTATTGGTTTACTCGCGGGAGTAAACCAATAAGAAGTGAAAGAGTCAAAACTTTGCGCTCATGATTGTAATTTAAATACATTTCTACCCAATTCTTAATGTAATGTACTGTTATAGGAGCTTACTGTTAAGCTCCTCCCCATAAGAGGTGACACTTAAGCCGCATCGTCTCCGCCAACTCCGAGGTTATTTAAATCCTAGGAGCGTCGACGCCAAGGTTCTTTGCTCTTTCCCCGTACTTTATTAACGCAGGCTCTGTGATCGATTGTTTAGTGACGCTACATCCTTTTAGAAATTACTAAACCACTGCTGCTGTAGTAAATTTAAGACCAGTAAATCTGTAACTTTGTTCCGTTTTAATTTATTTTAATTTAGTCATTCGACAAGGTTACTGTTACAGTTACACATAGTTTTAAAATTTTACTTTAAGTCAAAGCTTAAGAAATATTTACATTTCGTTTCTAAAAAAAAAATTACCAAATTACTCAATAACTTAAATTTAACTTCGCATTTTTTAAAATTAAATTTGTTCATTATCACTCGTAAAATCTGACTGAATTAAATAAAAAAAGTGAATTTCAGTGTTTCCATTCACCGTAAATACTTAGCTTGCATAATTTTATATAAATTATACGTATTACCTCGCGAAAGAGTCAGACATTTTACTCAAAAGTAGCATTCCGAAACGACGTAATTACCCGAAGTAAGAGTGGTAAAAAACAAAATTTATTGAAAAAGCCGAGTGTCTCAACGAGGAGAGACTATATAACTCGAGAAGCGTTATTCTTGGCTCCATAACTCCGAGAGTTACGTTGCCGAAACTTCTTACGGATACAATTCAGTCTACAAACAAGGGGCCATCCCAACTGGATTCAGGGGCATATACAGTATATAAAGAACAGAAGGTTAAATAAAATGTGGAAAACTTTTAAAGTCACAAACCCACCCTCCTTTTTAAGTTCCTAATTTGAAGACTAAGTATCAGTTAAAACCAGTATCAGAAGGAATATAGTGTGTCCGAAAAGTCTCTATCCAATGGGAACTACACTAATTAATAAATGCAAAAAACTTCACTTTTTTCTACGTGAAGGTCAAAATATGAAAATAAAAACCCACTCTAATAGACAGAGTTTATTTCCACGACAGTTTCGACGCCAACTGGCATCCACCCGAGGAGGATGCCAGTTGGCGTCGAAACTGTCGTGGAAATAAACTCTGTCTATTAGAGTGGGTTTTTATTTTCATACACTAATTAAACTAATTAATGATATTATCTTGCTTTGAAGTGAACGTTTTTGAACGTTTCAAACAATTATGATGTGGTTCCACAAAAAAATGTATTTCCAATCGAGTAACGCGTTTCAATACTTTTCCCATTTGGGTACAAACTTTCAAGACACTGTTCACTACCATGAAATAATAAATATTACTTCCGATACCAGCTTCTCTTCATCTACACGAATGCTCCTGAGCGGAGGACAAGATTCTTCTATCGAGACTTCACTCTCTCTTCATGATCTTTACTTTGTTGTCTTCAATTTCGGAGAGCGAACTGTAAAGTGAGGTTGAATCGCCATTAAGAAGAGATAATCGCGTTCGTGGAAATTATTCAGCATATACAGTGTGTTTCAGGAGGAAAGGTCAATATTTCGGGAGGTGATAGTATCGGTCATTGTGAGAAAAAAAGTTCGTATGAACATGTGTCTAATTCTGAATGGTTCCGGAGATAGAGCTGTTTGAATCTGATGCGCGCGCAGCTCTTCCTCCCCCGCGGTGGTCCCATTCAATGGCCACCAAAGTCTCCAGACCTCTCTCCGTTAGATTATTGTTTGTGGGGGTGGATGAAAAGTCAAGTTTACAAAAGAAAGGTGGATACACGAGACGAATTGCCCGCGCGCATTTTGGATGCTGCTGCCCGCATAAAGGAACGTCAAGATCAACTCAGACGAACAACACGCGATCTTCGCACACGAGTTGCAAAGTGCACTGAGGTTGACGGTGGGATTTTCGAAAACGTACTGTAAACTGTAACAAATTTGTCATTTCTGTATCTGAGACCATTCAAAATGCCAATGTTTAAACATTAAATGTTAGAAACAGTAATTGGTTTCTCTTTCTTGATTGCCATTAACAATGCTTTTGTATTTGTAGATTCAAACAGCTCTATCTCCGTAACCATTCAGAATTAGACATGTTCATATGAACTTTTTTTCTCACAATGACCGATACTATCACCTCCCGAAGTATTGACCTTTCCTCCTGAAACACCCTGTATAAGCACTGTCGCGCTCCTGAAAAACTTAATTCCTATTAACTTCAAATGATGTTCACGTGTACTTGACTGAAATATCAACAAAAGGAACGGATCAAGAAAACCATTGGAGGAGAGACTTTAATTTATGACAAGAGCTGGACCTAATTAAAATATAGCAATTGCTGATTAATTATTTACAATTAATAATAATAATAATAATGTTAATTATTATTATTATTCTCTTTGTTATTGTTATTATTGTTGGTTATTGTTAGTTACTAATGTTGTTCACTGAATGTATGCACTCACGAACATTTCCCTTTTGGAGGACGATGTAAATTTTGTTCTCTTAACATTACATTACTTTCTTCCGCTCAGTAAAAATAATTCCTCTCCTTACTCTAACGTCGGATGCATTGAACTTACTCTCGTTATCACGTCTTCAGACGTCAGATGACGGAGGGGACCTACAGCTTTACGCGGGATCCAAATTATCTAAGAGTCACTACATCATCTGAATGCGAAGAACGGCCATTCATACAAATACTGAACAAATCGAACGTCGGTTAATCTTACTAATTTAAGAGAAAGAGCTTTCGCGACGAGTCGACGACATTAGCCTTCGTCTCGTCAACGGGAGATGCGCGCACCCGCATTACCCCGTACCCGACTGCTAATCCAAATCCGAGTTCGGGACTAATCCGGGTTACGCTCGTCTTAAATCGGAGACGGACAACGGATGTCTAAATTTAATCTCCCTCTTTAGGAGATTGGTCTCGTTGGAGACTAGAGTTGAAGGATTGGGGGGCGGGATTCTTTCGACATTAAAGGTGTATTGTCAAAAATAAGGATCAAGAGTCGGAATTCCATTAAAAGATTGAAATAACAAAGAAAATAAAATTGAAAGTAAAACTTAAATAAAATATAATTAAATTAAGAAGCGAAGTTGAATTCGTGATGGAAAGTTAATGGGTGCCATTATGAGTGTGTGAAAAGGGGCTTAATAGGATTAACCTTTCCTCCAAAATTATCTCTTAAAAAATGTATACGGGAAGATTATCACTGGAAATATTTGGAGTGAAAAGGAAAAGATATATTCAACAACAACAACAACAACAACAACAACAACAACCACACACACACACACACACACACACACACACACACACACACACACACACACACACACACACACACGTGTACGTTTTGAAATCGGTATGTATACAGTACCAGTTAATATAGCTTAACTTTTAAACAAACTCTTAATAATAAATAATAATGTTTGGTATGTAGCTTCCTTCGTTAACGGTTAAAAATGTCATTAACGGAGGGGACCTGCAGCTTTACGTGGAATACAATCCATCTCAAGGTCGCTACATCATCTGAACGCGGAGGACGGTCACTCATCTAATTACTGATCAGATCCAAACGTCGCTTAACCTTGCTGATCAAACGGGAAGCGGTGTCGCGACATGGCTGTATCCCTAACGTCAAATAAAATATACAGGGTGTCTCGGAAGTCTGTACTCAGTTTACATTTGATCCTAGTGCAAAGCGAGTCCAGACTTCCGAGATACCCTGTACAAGAAGTACTGAGGAGGGAAAAATTTAAAAAAAAATGTGTAAGAAAGAGTAATCACCTCTTCACTTACCTTCAGCAACTAATTTATTATAGATGTATTATACCAGGGGTCACCAACCTGGGCGGTAGCGCTCACTAATGGGCTCACATTAAAGGTAATTAAACATTTATTTCATTATTTATTTTATCGATTATGTTGATTTATTCTTTTTGATCTAAGGTGGGCGAAAAGCTTTTTTTAATTTTCAAAAAATCGTAAAAGTGGGCGGTGAACAAAAAAAAGGTTGGTGGCCCCTACATTATACAGAGGTACATATAACATTATAACATCTCTCGTTATGCGGAGCTATTTCGTCAAATTAGCAGAGTAACAATTTAATTACAACCAAACAACGCACTTCACCGTAGATATTACAAAACATTAAAAGCGCACACAGTTGACAAAAGTAAATAGACACCACGATGAGTGTCCTTAAAAACAAATAACAAACCTCATCAATGGAATGCAAGAACGCGCGTCAGTTTTACTTAACCCAAAGGCGAAATAAACACAATTCTAAATATACAGATTCAATAAAACTATCATTATTTATTGACTTTTATTATCGAGTAAAAAAAAACTATGTAAAAACCGAAGGTGTCTATTTACTTTCGTCAAAGAGGCCTCGCTTAACATCCGTTAGAACCGTTAAATTTGCCGTTTAAACTCTTCCTCCCATTTACTGTTGCAACATAGACCGAGTTAGTCATTAATACATAATTGAAAGTGAAAATTAATTTTTCTTCTTTTAACCTTTGAGATAAAAATGACAATTTCCTCGCATATGTCGTCGTTCCCGTGAAAAATCAATGTTTATCGCGCTTCATTCTGCCATCAAACGAACTAATTATATAATAATGTTTTTACGCTATCTTTAAGGTATAAATTCACTCGTTACGTCTTAATGGGGTGACTGTACGTTTATAATTATATATACGTTACACGCGGACCGTGTATGGACCAAGGAACTCTTGTGGAAAAATTAAATTCACTATAGTCCAAATAAGTAATGGGAAATGACAAATACTATAGTTTTTTCATTTTCTTTCTTGAAAAAGAAAAACTGTAATGTCTGTCATTTACCATACTTATTCGGACTATAGTGGATTTAATTTGCCCAGAAGATTCCTTGGTCTATACACGGTCTGTGTGTGACAAAAGTTTCTCACGGGACCATTCTGAGTTTATCCCCTACACACACACACACATATATATAATATATATATATATATATATATATATTAATATATATATATATATATATATATATATATGTGTGTGTGTGTGTGTGTGTGTGTTACATAAAAAGTTGTTTTTTCTATCCAATATAAAATCTGTTTACATAGAAAATAAATATTTAGTTTCACTAAATTACTGTATATATAAATTGTAAAAACATATGAAACATATATTTAAGATATATAAAATAGACTTTCTTTTAATTAAACTTAGATCTACAAGTAACAACAAAGGTTTAAGCTTTTTTCGGCTTCTTTTATATTTCAAAGCAAAAGTATAGATAACACAGGCCTGCGAATGAGAACTTTGTAAGAGTTGTTTTCTTACTAATAACTGATTTTATATAATTCAACTACGCTCATTTCGAATAAGGTGTCCATTTTTTTTCTATCACGTAAGGATTTTCTGCAAACTGGAAGGGAAAAAACAACAACATAAATAATATTATTTATTTCAATTTACATTAGGTACCTATTTCGCTTTGTTATACTAATTACAAATGCAAACAACTTGAAAAAGAAAGAAGACTATTAACGTCAATTACATATTCATCTTTATTTGTCCCGAGTTTTCTTATGAGATCTATGCCTTTTAGTCTCGAATGTACGCGCTGTTCATTTTCTTTTATGTAATAATTCTGGAGTATCCCGTTTCAACATCTAGCAGTAATCAGCCATCATCCTGATGTCCCACCTTCTCCGATATCTCTTCTCCATTTCTTTGATGTTTTGATGAAACCGTTCTCCTTGTTCTTCGCTGACTGCTCCGAGATTCCCAGGGAAGTAATCCAAGTGTGAATGTAAGAAATGTAATTTTAAACTCATATTACAACGCAACTCTTTGAACTTATTTAGCATGTTGTTCACAATGTTTTGGTAATTTGGGTCCTTGTTATTCTCCAAAAATTTACTCATAATATCCTTGAAAGCAATCCACGCTTCTTTTTCAAGATTGTTCATTGTTCTTTCAAAGTGTTCATCCAAAGTCAATTTTCTAATCTGGGGACCAACGAAAATTCCTTCTTTCAATTTTGCTTCCGAAAGAGTTGGGAATTTATCACACAGATACTTAAAACAATTTCCATCTTCGTCCAAGGCCTCACTTAAAAAATTGCTTCATCAAGCCCAATTTTATGTGAAGCGGAAGTAAAAGGACTTTCTTCGTGTCAACCAAACTTTCACGTTGAATGTTTTTAGAACCAGGTGTCAGGTTGACTCTGCGTGGCCATTCCTTTTTTATCCACTGCTGAGTTCTTGTTCGGTTATCCCATTCACACAAAAAACACGGAAATTTCGTATAACCTGGTTGTTGACCTAACAACATACAAATCACTTTTAAGTCTCCACAAAGTAGCCAACCGTGTTCTTTGTATTTAACCTTAGCTAGAAAAAGCTCAAGATTTTCGTACGTTTCCTTCAAGTGAACCGAATGAGACACAGGAACGGATGCATACAAGTTACCATTGTGAAGGAGGACGCCTTTTAGACTTCTTTTGGAGGAATAAATGAAAAGTCTCCACTCATTTCAGTCATAGACTGCAGCGCCTAACTTAAGTATTAGTTCCGAAACATTGTTGCAATATAACAGTGAATTTTCTTGAGAAAAATATTGGATGAATTCTTTTTCTCGATTTCTGTACAAGTAAAATGACGTCTCGGGAGGAAGCAAGTTCTTTGCACGAAGTCTGGATTCCAAAATTTCTGAAGAATCTTTCGGGAGACACAAATCTCTTACCAAGTCATTAAGTTCACTTTGTGTAAACAACTGGGGTTCACCAGATGTTTCGGTTTGAAAACAATCAATATCATCGTTTCCATCGTCATCAGACACCGAATCAGATGAAGTTATATCAAGAGTATTTGGTTTAGTAGGTACAGGTATACAGGTCCATGGTACAGTATAGTCTTATAGCAGACAAAGTTTAGATAAGAAATTTCCTTTTTATTTGTAGTATTGTAGCCTTGCACGTTATATGAACAAAAATAGCAGTCATTGCTGTGATTTCTAGGCTCACGCCAGACCATTGGAATCCCAAAAGGTAAAGAATCCTTTTTACCTTTACTCCACAGTAAGTTGTTCAACACAAACAAACTTTATATGGAACTCATGATTTGTCTTGATCCCCAAGTTTTATTCCAAAATACGCATAGTATGCTTTCTTGACGAGTCTGTAATATTTCACCTTTGTTTTTTTAACAGTAAATTTTCCACAAAAATAACAGAAAATGTTTGAGCTATTTACACACCCTCTGGTTGCCAGTGACAAATAAACAAACTTCAAAAGAGAAATATAGTCACCGCGCACCTTTGAATAATAAAGAACTATAACCTCGCACGCACTAGACAGACTGACTCATCTCGTGGCTTGTCAATCACTTATATACTAGCGGTACGTTTCTCGAATGTTCTAGAAGACGCTATGACGTCATTTCTGACCTGGAAGCATTTATAGGCAGTAGTTTTTAATAAAAATTTAATTGAGTCAATTTTAATGAAAATTACTTACATATGTAATATGACATTTTGTGAAAAATCTGTACGTGATGTCGAAAAATGAATATTATTTTTGGAATCAGCGTGCAAAAATTACTATATAAGTGCTAAAGTATTTCGAAGAACAAAACCATCGCAGGCCTGTGTAATTATATACTATAATAATAATAGCTAATAAAATAATTGCCAAATGTTATAAAAACAAAGAAAAATATCTTGCACGAGTGTATAAATTATAAAAGATTTGCATTAATGTTCGACCAATGCTCTAGAGCAGCATTTCTTAACCTGGGGGAAATTTCCCCCAGGGGGGAAATTTTAGGAATCCAGGGGGGATTTACGGCAGAATTTTGTTTGGTGATCATATAATTAGTGTGCATTATAAGTCTGCTAATGTTATTAAATTTTGTCTTTGAGGCTACTTTTTTCCGTATCCTAATGGAGGGGGGAATCGGGTAGGGCGAACTGGTCGAAGGGGGAAATGACACGAAAAAGGTTAAGAACCGCTGCTCTAGAGAGACGTTTCTCAACCTTTTTTTGTGTTAACGAACCCCTCTTGACGCGAGAAAAAGTTCACGACCCCACTTCCCTAAATGATGATGCAGCATACTTGAACTGCAAAAACAGCTCCCGACGTTTCCCATGTGATTATGGAAAGTTGCTAAGAAGTGGATACTTAATTCGTTCAGTGAAAGGGCGGTAGAGTCTGCCTAACTCGCAGGAAATGTACGCCATAAATTGATTGAACTTTCTTCTGACAAGACCTTGCGGTTGTCATTCCCATAAGAAGACTTGTGTACATTTTAGATAGCAGTGAAGAGAGAGTATCCAGATCTGGTGTTTGAGGCATTGAAAATTTTAATTCCATTTGCTCTCTCATACTTATGCGAATTGGAATTTTCATCAATGCAATGGTCGCAGTTTAAACAAAGAAATGACAGTAATTGTATGCGTGTTGCATTACCTTAATCTACAGGGTGTCCACAATGTCTTGTCACCCCAGTAAAATACTGATTTTCGTTTTTCTTTCAAACCCATTTGAAATATGTGACAGCAGTAATTATACGATTGAGCGACCACGTAATGGAAAAACCATTGAAAATATTCCTGCAGACTTCCAAGATCGATTGAATCGTGCAGCTCCTCCAAAGAGGAGCTGCACCATTGTATTAAAGTATTTACTGACACGCAATTAATGTCTGTCTGTAATGAAATTAATTGTACATTATACTGTACATGCACACAATATGCAACAGTAATTACTGTACTTAGCATTTTACTGTTACCAGTGCCAATTTGATTTAGTAGTGTGAGAAAGTACAGGGTGTCCGAGAAACAATGCTTCAAAAATAATTATTTTCCTTATTAATATATATATTCAATATGTATGGTTGTTTACATTTCTAAACTGTTCAAATTTAGAATACTTCCACATGATGACCATCATTCATCGCTACAGTGCGTATTCGATACTCGAACTTCATTTGAGAATTGGCAAGATGATTTCGTGGAATGACTCCAATAACCTCCGATTCTATGGTGGAGTTTTGCCAGATATCCGAGTACGTCCTGATACACAAGTGTTTTAACATTCTATAGATAAAAGTCCAAGAAGGTTAAGTTGGGTTGGGAGATCGAGATGGCCTATCCAGCTGCGCTGAAACACAATATGAACGGGATTCACCAAAAAAGAACATTTGGTGTGCTCCGTCACGGGACTATAGTCTATAATCGGTCCATTTTTCGATGACAATCGTATCGTAACTGGAGCAAACTATAGTATACTTAACGTGTTACATACATTATTTTGCCCACAACTAAGGACTATTGAGGTTGACAACTTTCAGGACGCAACTGTAGGTATATGAAGGGTGTACACAAATTATCTTTACAACTTCTCTCTCAAATATAAATATTAGGAAACGAGGTACACATACCGTTTTTGCGCCATATGTGGGAGAAAGTAATAAAATTTCACAAAACCTCAAACACATTCAACATGGGCACCATTTGTCACACGTAAGATCAAAGGTGGGCACCCGGGCCTCAAAAAGGACCGACGGTCCCGGTCCTTGCCTCAAACTGGACCACGGTCACGGTTACGGTCCTTTCTGAAGATAGGACCTAGGAACGACTCGGTCCTTATATATAATATAAGTGAAAAATTTGATTAAAATGAAAAATGAAATTAAAGACACCGGAAATCTTTAATTTTATTAATGTAAATTATATTAATACAATACATAAATGATGAAAAAAAGTTATTAAGTTAAATGCTTGAGTTTCCATCTTCTTTAGAACTTCCAATAATCACTAAACACACTAAAATCACTAAAAAAGACCGTCCGGAATTGCTTAAAAATGGACCGTCGCTCCTCATTTCGGTCCTCACTGAGAAAAGGACCGACTTTCCCGCTCACGGTCCTTAAAAAGGACCGACTTCCTGGAATTCGGTCCTTTTGGAACTCGGTCCTGCCCACCTTTGCGTAAGATGTACAAACGTATTTCTTATTTCTTCGCTGAAGCAACAGTAACACCCACCAATTACACTGACCAACAAGTATTTTTCATCAGATATAATTACACTGGTCGATAAAATCGAACTTTTTTCTCTCATCAAAGATGTACACACACACACACACACACTTTTCTAGACCAGTTGTGTACGCTGATTCCAAATCTGTTTTCGGTTTCCTCTAGCACATCTAGTTATCGAAATATGACGTGTTAATTTCAGCACAATTAATCGTAGAAGTACAACTTTATTCATAAAAAGAAATGTACACCAACCTAAAAACGTTGAGAGTAAGATTTTCTTTTGTAAACCTTGTCCGGATCGTCGCTGCACAACATGCAGCAGTAGTCTGCCAGCATACTTTCGTTCCAGAAACCTTGGTAGCGATTTTCCATTGACTGGATGTCTTGATGAAAGCGTTCCCCCTGTTCGTCACTCACCACGCTAAGGTTTTCGGGAAAGAAATCTAGATGCGAATGTAAAAAATGGATTTTCAAGGACATGCTATAGCCCATTTCTTGATATGCATCAAGCAGTTTCTGAACTCAATCTTCGTATGCGGGAGACTTGTGGTTACCCAAGAAGTTTCCACAAATTCATTTGAAAGCCTGCTATGCTTTTAGTTCCAAGGCATTGAGGCTTTCTTCAAAGCCTTCATCCTGCAGAACTTCCCTGATTTAGGGCTTCACAAAGATTCCCTCTTTCAATTTCGCGGCACTGATGTTTGCAAATATCCCAACAAGGTATCGAAACCCTCTCGAATTCGCTTTACCCATCGCTTTCACAAATAACTAGATGTGCTGGAGGAAATCCGAAAACAGATTTGGAATCAGCGTACACAACTGGTCTAGAAAAGTGTGTATACATCTTCGATGAGAAAAAAAGTTTGATTTTGTCTACCAGTGAATTATCTGGATATGCTTGAGAACTACGTTTATCCACAGTTAGAGGAACTGCAGCCTAATGTGTTTTTCCAGCAAGATGGTGCACCACCACATTGGAACTTGTTGGTACGAAATTCCCTTAACATGCATTTCCAAAATCGGTGGATTGGCCGTGGGGGGCCCATCTCTTGGCCGGTCAGATCACCAGACATAACACCCTGTGACTCTTTTCAATTGGGTTATGTAAAAGACTGTGTGTACACAACTTCAGTGGCTAACACCGACGATCTAAAGACCAGAATTGCTGCTGCTGTTGCAAGAGTTGATGATGAAATAATGTAGCGTACATGGATGGAGATAGAATACCGTTTGGACGTCTTACGTGTGACGAATGGTGCCCATGTTGAATGTGTTTGAAGTTATGTGAAACTTTATTACTTTCTCTCACAGATGGCGCAAAAACGGTATGTGAACCTCGTTTCCTAATATTTTTATTTGAAAGAGAAGTTGTAAAGATGATTTGTGTACACCCTGTATGTATGTATGTATGTATATATATATATATATATATATATATATTAGTGGTGGACCTGATATCCGCATCATTTTTAACATCCGCACTTCTGACTGCGGATGTTATGCGGATATTACCTCTAATAAATTATGTAATTTACAATTAAATTAGCTTATAAAGTAGCTTATAATGCTCAGTCATGCACATTTCATGTAAAGTATTAATTATCACTGGGGAACACAACTTTTGGTGACTTAGATGTTAGACCTGTTTCTGGGTATATTGAGGTAGCTGATTCTAAAAATGACATTAGTTTTTCTCCATCAGCTCTGCTTATCAAGATATGATATATATCTATATATATTTCTATATAATGTATATAATATTATATAATTGCTGACTGGCAATCACTGTTGTTGTCAATTGAATACAAAAGTATGATGAATGTCAGCAAAAATAGTGTATTAACATCAAACAAGCATAAGGTACGAAAAATATTTATTAAATTCAAACAAGCTTGAGACACGAACGGCAAAAAAAGTTCTTTCATTGAGACATCTCACATAAACCGCGTTTCTGAGATTTCTTGCGATGAGATGTACCAGGACATTCGCGTTGGATGCTCCAGCAGTAATCTGCCATCATGTGAGTATCCCATCGTCCGCGGTACCGTTCTTCCATGATCCTTAGTTCTTGGTGAAATCGTTCACCCTGTTCCTCGCTTAGATCACCGAGGTTATCTGGGAAACGATCCAAATGACTGTGGAGGTAATGCAGTTTGATGCTCATTTTACAGCCAAGTTTACAAAAAGAAGAGAGCATATTCTCCACTAGTTCACCGTAGTTATCGGCCTTATAGTTCCCAAGGAAATTCTTCACAACCATACTAAACGATGACCACGCACGTGCCTCAATGTTGTCCATTGAATCTTGGAAACGCGGGTCTTTCATGAGTTCCCGGATTTGCGGTCCATCGAAAATACCTGCCTTCAGCTTTTCCATGCTCAGCGCAGGAAATTTTCTACATATGTAGCCAAAACACGTCCCATCTCTGTTCAAAGCCTTTATAAATTGTTTCATCAAACCTAGTTTGATGTGCAGTGGTGGCAATATGATCCTTTCTCTGTCAACCAAAGCTTCTTTGATGATATTTTTTTCTCCAACCACCATGTTTTCTCTCAGAGGCCACTGTCTTCTCACCCAGTGTTCATCTTTAGCTCTACTGTCCCAGAGACATATAAAGCACGGGTACTTGGTGTACCCGCTCTGCTGGCCCAGGAGAAAATTCACCATCTTCAGATTCACACAGATCACCCATTGGTGGTCTCGGTATTATATCTTTTCTAGGACTAGGGCGACTGTCCCGTGCTCTTCTCTCATACCGACTGAGTGACCAATTGGGATTGATCTGTATCTGTTGCCGTTGTGTAGAAGAACACATTTTAGGCTCCGTTTGGAGCTATCTATGAATAACCGCCATTCACTTGGTGTGTATTCCGATATGCCCATTTTCATCAGCAATCCGCGCACATTGTTGCAGAAAACTAAATCGTTCTCTTTTGAGAAGAAGGGCACTAAATCCTTTTCTCTGTCGCGATATAACGTGATTTTGGTTCCCGGCAGCAGTAAATTTTTTTTCTCCCAGCCTGGAAGCTATGGAAGCTAACAATTCAGACGATTTCTTCGAAAGACTTAAGTCCCTTATGAGGTCGTTTAATTCGTGTTGACTAAAACCTTCTGCAACTGATGACGGTCCTTCGAAATCACTGTCATTTTGCCCACATGCGCTTTCTTTGTCAGTAGCAGATTCATCATCTTCTTGAGGGAGCTCTGGAAGATGGCTGAATGATGGGACAGGTATCTCATCTGAATGTGAAACAGGCCGTCTAGCTGAGTCTATGTCAGGATACGTCCATTTACTCCGGTTACGTCCATTGATGCCCTTTATATTCACCAAACAAAAGTAACAGTCATCACTGTGGTTTCTCTGTTCTCTCCATACCATTGGTATACCAAATTTCAGGCACCTCCTCTTTCCGTTGGTCCATTGCCGCAGATGCTCCGTACACGTTTTACACACAACATGAGGAGCCCATGGCTTATCTTGGTCCCCTAGTTGTACTTTGAAATAGGCAAAATAAACTTATTTCACAAAATCAGTAATAGTTTTTCTCTGTTCAATGAACGTGTACTCTCCGCAGATAAAACAAAACACATCTGGATGATTTAAACACTTTCTTCGCGATGAAGCCATGTCAACACCTGTAACAGGAAAGAATTCACGTTAGTACATGTACAATACACATGCAAAACAGCAACATCAGCAAAATCATAGCTACAATTTAATTATACAGATGCATTTAGATTTATGAGCAACTCATAATACCGTTCCAGAAGGGTAATAAAGTAGGTAATGACGTATGCAATATCTCAAAAACTAGAGCTGCTAGAACAAAATGGATGATATTTTCTGAATCAGTGGCATGAAAATATCCAGAAAAGGTCTAAAATCTCAGGCACCAAGAAAAAAAAAAATTTTGTTCCCAGTGAATTATTAATGAACAAAAATCTATAAACCTCAAAATATAAATACGTGGTAACACAGAAAATTGAATGAAACTTGTTTCATTGAATTTTCTGTGGCTGAAACTCTTGAGAAGTTATTATTTTTATCATAATGAAAACATTAATTTAATTTTAATTCTTATGCATTGCCTCCCATAACAGTAATATCATGAAATTTTAAAATTATGTCATATTCATAATTCTATATTATATTAATAGATTACTAAATATCCGCATCCGTGGATATTGAATAAAAATCCGCATCCGCAGATGTTGAAAAACTGACATCCGTCCACCAATAATATATATATATATATATATATAATATTATATATAATATATATATATATATATATATTGAATACATTGTGATTAATAAGGCCAACTAGTTTTGTACCCTTATTTCTTGGACACCCTGTATATTGAACCGTGTGTGTTAATATGAATCTAACATATATCAAAAGTTTTTAATTTTTTACATTATTATCACTTTTAGTTTTATTTTCAATGAAATTACTTTTCACCAAAATTAAAAATGAAAGGATAGTTGTGCAAAGGAAAAAACCTAAAACAACAGCGACGCATCAAACTAATAACTATATATATTATATATTCTATATAATTATATATATATATATATATATATATATATATATATATATATATATATATGTGACCCAGGGGCGGCGGCTTAATGAATGCAAGGCATGCACTGCATGCGTAAATAATATACTCATGAATTTAAATTAATATTTAAGTTAAAAAAATAAGTTAAAATTATTATTAATATTATTATAATAATATTGGTTCTATCCTCGGTTTACTACATAACTCATAAGAATACCATAAAAGACAATAGCTTATCTAATATGTACTACACTGTAATGCATGTGACTGCATGCCTAAGTAAAATTACCACGAGCCGCCACTGATTATTATTTATTATATATATACATACAGGGCGTCCCAAAAAAATGTATGCACACTTTAAATAATATAAAGGCAGTGTTTATTAAAATACATTTCATTTTCAAAATGTAATAGAATCTACAGACATTATTTAATTGTTTTGTCAACGCCTGTTTTCAAACTGACGTCCGTTCTGGTCAGGCACTGCTGATAACGCGAAGCAATGGAATCGCAAACATCACGAAACATTTCGTTTGGTATTTGTGTGCATTCCGTTCAATGGCTGCTCTCAATTCAGCGACTGTTGCAGGTTTTATAGCGTAGACTTTGTCTTTTAAGTATCCCATAAAAAAAGTCTAGTGGTGTGAGGTCTGGTGAACGCGGAGGGTATTCTACGAAACCCCTTCGTCCAATCCACATCCACATCGTGCCAAGTACCACTCGCAATACTCCACTCTTCGGTCTGGATCATCTTCATTATAGCATGGACTAATCTTGGAATGTAACTTTTCCATTGACAGCGCTTCAAAATGCGTTGGACAGACGATTCTGAATTCCTACCTCACGACTCGCTTGCCGCCAGATTTTCTTGGACTTTGGTGATAAGTTTCCAGTACTCTTTCTTGCTTTGTGGGGCTTGTCGATGTCCGTGGTCTTCCGGAACGCTTCTTGTGGACATTCTGAACAGTTCCATCGGCTTCAAACTTATCTCTAATTCGAGTGATGGTAAGTCGCGTTGGTGGATCTGTTTGAAACTCCCTCCTAAACTGTCTTTGCACTTCAACTGCGTTTTCACACTTCCAGTAGCATTTTAGAATGAATTTCCTTTGTTCAAAGCTTAGTCTGACTGCCATTATTAATTCTAATGGGTTTAACTTGGAAAGAAAGAACATCAATTGAGCTATCAGCTGTTAAAGTGTGTATCATTTTTTTGGGACGCCTGTATATATATATAATATATATATATATATTATATATATATATAATTATATATATATATACTATATCAAAAGTATTCGGACACCGCATGGTTTTGGGAAAAATGGTTTTATTATGGCATTTAGTAACCAGTAGGTCCACCCTTTGCTTTTATTACAGCTTCAACACGTCGAGGAATACTTTCCACCAGTTTTTCGGTAAGTCTGTGCAGGAATGGCTCGCCATTCCTCTTGCAGAGCTGATGCAAGAGATGCAAGTGAAGCCGGGCGTGGTGTGCGATTTCGTATCCGTCGCTCCAGTTCGTCCCACATGTGCTCGATTGGGTTGAGATCGGGGCTCTGAGCAGGCCAGTCTAACAAATCCACCTTATTTTCACGAAACCAGTCCTGCACACGCCTTGCAGTATGGCAGGGAGCTCGATCCTGTTGAAACAAACAATGGCCATCTCCGTAGTATTGCCACAGTGTAGGGAGGGCCGAATTGTCCAGAACGTCGAGATAAACGTCAGCGTTCATGGTAGTGGGTATAACAACCAACGGGCCGAGCCCTAGCCAGGAAAAACAACCCCTACCATGATGGACCCTCCACCGAACTTCACCGTTGGACGTACACAGTCAGGAAGAAGCCGTTCTCCGGGCTGTCGCCACCCAAACACGCCCATCAGACTGGAGGAGTGAATACCGCGACTCGTCGCTCCAAAGAACAGTTTTCCAGTCCTCCACGGTCCAGGAACGACGGGAGACACATCAGGCCAAACGACGCGTGGCATTAACTTTTGTAATCAGTGGCTTGTGTACAGCTGCTCTACCATAATAACCGAGTCTGTGCATCTCTCTGCGGATAGTTACAGAACTAACGGAGGTACCGGATGCTCTTCCTACCTCCTCAGCGATGGAAGCGGCAGAGGACGTGCGGGACTTCTTGACATGTCGTACCAGACTTCTATCACGTTCCGTCAGTTTGCGTGGTCGTCCGGAACGTTTTTTCGCGTTAGTTGCACCGTCGTGCTTCCATCTCATGATAACATCCGCTACAGTCGACTTTGGTATATCCTGTTTGGCTGCAATGTTTCGTATAGAAACGTTACTTAAATAACATCCGATGACGAGTCCACGTTGGAACTCGGAGAGTTCACGTCCGCGCGGCATGGCTTCACAACAGTTACTGATAACTTAACAGAACCCTCAGCATTATAGTTTCGCCACGCTTTTTCCAGCATACCTTTCGGCGAAGGTGATATTTGCAGAAATGCGGATTTTCCGGGGTGTCCGAATACTTTTGATCATATAGTGTATATATATATATTATATATATATATATATATATATATATATATATATATATATATGGCGTCCCAAAAAAATGTATACACACTAACAGCTGATAGCTCAATTGATGTTTGTTTCTTTCCAAGTTAAACCCATTAGAATTAATAATGGCAGTCAGACTAAGCTTTGAACAAAGGAAATTCATTCTAAAATGCTACTGGAAGTGTGAAAACGCAGTTGAAGTGCAAAGACTGTCAACAAAGACAGTTTAGGAGGGAGTTTCAAACAGATCCACCAACGCGACTTACCATCACTCGAATTAGAGATAAGTTTGAAGCCGATGGAACTGTTCAGAATGTCCACAAGAAGCGTTCCGGAAAACCACGGACATCGACAAGCCCCACAAAGCAAAGAGTACTGGAAACGTATCACCAAAGTCCAAGAAAATCTGTGCGGCAAGCGAGTCGTGAGGTAGGAATTTCAGAATCGTCTGTCCAACGCATTTTGAAGCGCTGTCAATGGAAAAGTTACATTCCAAGATTAGTCCATGCTATTAATGAAGATGATCCGGACCGAAGAGTGGAGTATTGCGAGTGGTACTTGGCACGATGTGGATGTGGATTGGACGAAGGGGTTTCGTAGAATACCCTCCGCGTTCACCAGACCTCACACCACTAGACTTTTTTTTATTGGGATACTTAAAAGACAAGTCTACGCTATAAAACCTGCAACAGTCGCTGAATTGAGAGCAGCCATTGAACGAGAATGCACACAAATACCAAACGAAATGTTTCGTGATGTTTGCGATTCCATTGCTTCGCGTTATCAGCAGTGCCTGGACCAGAACGGACGTCAGTTTGAAAACAGGCGTTGACAAAACAATTAAATAATGTTTGTAGATTCTATTACATTTTGAAAATGAAATGTATTTTAATAAACACTGCCTTTATAAGTATTTAAAGTGTGTATACATTTTTTTGGGACGCCCTGTATATATATATATATATATATATATATATATATAAAAAGTATTCGGACACCGCATGGTTTTGGGAAAAATGGTTTTATTATGGCATTTAGTAACCAGTAGGTCCACCCTTTGCTTTTATTACAGCGTCAACACGTCGAGGCATACTTTCCACCCACCAGTTTTCGTAAGTCTGTGCAGGAATGGCTCGCCATTCCTCTTGCAGTGCTGATGCAAGAGATGCAAGTGAAGCCGGCGTGGTGTGCTGTTTCGTATCCGTCGCTCCAGTTCGTCCCACATGTGCTTGATTGGGTTGAGATCGGGGCTCTGAGCAGGCCAGTCTAACAAATCCACCTTATTTTCACGAAACCAGTCCTGCACACGCCTTGCAGTATGGCAGGGAGCTCGATCCTGTTGAAACAAACAATTGCCGCTCCGTAGTATTGCCACAGTGTAGGGAGGGCCGAATTGTCCAGAACGTCGAGATAAACGTCAGCGTTCATGGTAGTGGGTATAACAACCAACGGGCCGAGCCCTAGCCAGGAAAAACAACCCCATACCATGATGGACCCTCCACCGAACTTCACCGTTGGACGTACACAGTCAGGAAGAAGCCGTTCTCCGGGCTGTCGCCACACCCAAACACGCCCATCAGACTGGAAGAGTGAATACCGCGACTCGTCGCTCCAAAGAACAGTTTTCCAGTCCTCCACGGTCCAGGAACGACGGGAGACACACCAGGCCAAACGACGCGTGGCATTAACTTTTGTAATCAGTGGCTTGTGTACAGCTGCTCTACCATAATAACCGAGTCTGTGCATCTCTCTGCGGATAGTTACAGTACTAACGGAGGTACCGGATGCTCTTCCTACCTCCTCAGCGATGGAAGCGGCAGAGGACGTGCGGGACTTCTTGACATGTCGTACCAGACTTCTTCTATCACGTTCCGTCAGTTTGCGTGGTCGTCCGGAACGTTTTTCGCGTTAGTTTGCACCGTCGTGCTTCCATCTCATGATAACATCCGCTACAGTCGACTTTGGTATATCCTGTTTGGCTGCAATGTTTCGTATAGAAACGTTACTTAAATAACATCCGATGACGAGTCCACGTTGGAACTCGGAGAGTTCACGTCCGCGCGGCATGGCTTCACAACAGTTACTGATAACTCAACAGAACACCTCAGCATTATAGTTTCGCCACGCTTTTTCCCAGCATACCTTTCGGCGAAGGTGATATTTGCAGAAATGCGGATTTTCCGGGGTGTCCGAATACTTTTGATCATATAGTATATATATATATATTATATATATATATATATATAATATATATATATATATATATATATATATATATTCTCGCGTTGCTGTTCTTTAGAAAAGATTTAAAAGCATTAAAAATAACCAAAAACAAAAACGACAAAAATCTAGTCATTTGTAAGCCAGATAAAAGTAAAGTTGTCGTTCCTTTGAACCACATTGATTATGTTGATAAGGTTTTGGTGATCTTAAATGACAATAGTAATTTGAAGAGGTAACTCTTTTACACTTTAAAATTATTTTTCTACACGGAAGATAAAACTAACAGAATCTTCACCTTGGATAGGAATTCAAGGGTTCCACAGACCCAACACGCAATTCATTTCTGACCCATCATTTACTATGAAGGGTTAAGGAATTTAAAAAAAAAATCTACTTCTAAAGAAATTTACTCTTATAATTCTTTGTATTCTACGGGTTCCTCCTTTGGTAAGCTTTATAGGCTGTCTAAAACAAAACTTCCAATTACGTGCTATTCTTGCCGCTTATAATTCCCCTCGAATTATCCTATTGCTAAATTCTTCGTTCCTTTACTTTCAAATTTTACAACTACTGATTATACAATTAAAAATTGCTACGAATTTGCTAAATTAATTAATATTTGCACAAAATTATCAATATGCGATGATGAGTTACGATGTTCAGTCATTGTTCACAAATGTTCCTTTCCGTGAAACTACAGATTTAACTTGAAATAAATTTTTCCTGACCGTTCTCTCATTGTTAATGGATTGGATTATGAGGCTATCAAATCTCTCTCTCTCTCTCTCAGAATTTGCGATACTGGGTACACATTTTAATGGAACCCTTTATAAACAAAGATGGTATATGGCTATGGGCTCGCTACACGAGTCGACGTTTGCCAATATTTTTATGTGCCACTCGGAAAAGACCTTCATTAGTAGCTGTCCAGAAGATTTTAAACCCATTTTTTACGAACGGTATGTGGATGACACATTCGTCCTTCTTAAAGATAAAAAACAAAACTTTTCTTACATTTTATTAATTCTTTCTACATTAATATTATTTTTGCGATGGATGCAGAGAAAGAGAACGAACTTCCCTCTTTAGAAGTTTTATTTTCAGGGAAAAAATATTTTTAGCTTATGTTTTTAAGACATCCACATTTTCCGGACAAGGTTTGAATTTTATGTTTTCCGTCCGCTTAATTTTAAACTTAATTTCCGTTAAACATTACTTTTTCGCGCCTACGACATTTGTTCGGCTGTCTTTCCACTACGAAATGGAATTACTCGAGACCTACTGGGTGGTGCATAAGCTTCGTCCAGGGGTTGGGCTACATCGTAGCCAATGTTGTAATACTGCTTCCCGTTGATTAGCGAAGTTAAGCGACATTGGGTCGGATAGTAGTTGGATGGGAGACTGTCCGCCGCACCCAGACTACGTAGTGACCCGTGGTTCTGATCCCATATAAAGCTGTAGGTCTCGTCCGTAATATGACCTTAGATGTTGCGAAGAACGTTAAACAACCCTATCATTCCGTGTCGTCCATGGGTGTGCGGAAGAATTAGTGATTGATACGTTATATTTGATAGTTTTGCGTTCTAATACGACCTATTTTATATCTTAGGAAAAATTCTGAACCATGCCAAACGTACTGAATGACAACGAGGGCCAGAGATTACGAGCCAACGCATTCCGTAAAGAAATGGAAGCAGCAGCAACATTTATCAGTCCAAAGTGGATTACTGAAATGTTGAGACAAAGTGAACGGTGGGTTGATTACCAGAAACTGGGAAAAAAGTTACTATAATTGCTCCACTGAATTGGAAAGGACGACCGGAAAAACTGTCACAAGAAAGCAAAACAATCATTGATGCCTCTTCGACACTTCTCGGTGATGTTCATAGTCGTGGATGTCGTCGACTGAGGCACCATACCCAATCATTTTGATAATTCAGTCTCCGTACATTTCAAACGAAGAACTCTCACTTGACGCAAGATGCAAGAAATCTTTCCCCTTCAATCCTTCACATAATCACAAAACCACATTCGATCTTCGATGTTCAAAACTGTTTTCATTGGTTTTGGTTGAACATGAAAGGGTTTCAAACCAACCCGTGCACGATACCGCTGAACAGTTTGACGACATATTTGTTTTGCACGCTTCTGCAATCTCTCTCTGGCGACGCTTGAATTGCTTCGTCGCCGTTTTCCACCGTTCGCATCAACGATTGCTTCGCTCTCTTGCGACAGTTTTTCCGGTCGTCTTTCCCCAAATTCAGTGGAGCAATTATCATAACCTTTTTTCCAGTTTCTGGTAATCAACCTATTGTTCACTTCGTCTCAACCTTTCAGCAATCCACTTTCGATTGATGTTACTCCCGCTTCCATTTCTTCACGGAATGCGTTGGCTTGTATCCGATCAATAAATCTCTGGTCCTCGTTGTCATTCAGTATGTTTGGCACGATTCACATTTCTTCCTAAAATATAAAATAGGTCATTAAAATGTAAAACTATGATATATAACATCAATCACTAATTCTTCCGCAAACCCATGAACAAAGGTTGTGTATCACCTCGTACTTTGCTAATAATAGTTATCCGATAAAATTCTTTAAAAAATGCGTCCATTCTTTCTCGATAGAATCCCTCAGCCTGTCCCTCCTAATTATGATGTACAAAAAAAAAAGCCCTTTTATACGTCTGTTCCAAGCGCTGAAACCCGTTCAACCTCGCTAAGAAAGGAATTAAACAATGCATTGTCGATACCTTTTCCTTTGGTCAAACTTAATGTCTACTTCACTAACCCCAAAGAAATTGGAACCCCTTTCCAATTTAAAGACGCCGCTACTCCCGAAGTGATACTCTCCAAAGTTGTATACCTTTATAATTATCCTCGATATAATTGAGGAACATAACGTCTGGTCAACGGAACGTACGCTTAAAATGCGCATCAACTCGCGTAGTAGCGTCAGTTACAGACCAGACTTTGATCTCAATATAAACGAAAACTGTTCGCCATTCGGTCCCATATTAATAAATGTTATTATGCTATCCAATATACTGTACAGGGTGTCCCAGAATTAACTATCTATTTCAATGAAATCGAACAAATTTTTTAAAAACACACTTTTATTTATGTTTATCATGTTTAATATGTGTTAAAAATGTATAAATTTCTAAATTTTTTTCATAATTTTATTTTCATAATTTTTTCATAGTTTTATTTTCATTCTCTTTCAGAACCCTATTAATAATGAATACACAAGAACGCATCTTTGTTGTAACATCCCGTATCAAAGGAATGCAATGTAATGAAATCAGAGAAAAATTTACAAGAAGATTCCACAGAACCGGTCCTACAGACAAAGCGATTCGTGAACTTGTGAACAAATTTAAAAGAACTGGATCCGTACACGACGAGGTGGGAAGAGGACGCCCAAGGACAGCACGTAACAGTACCGAACAGGTACGACAATTGTTTGAGGATGAACCAACAACTTCGGTTAGGGAGGCCTGTCGAAGACTCAACATATCCAAGACAACAGTTCATAGAATCTTGCGTTCGACACTGATGAAAAAGGCTTATCACATTCAAGCACTGCATGCCCTAAATGAAGAGGATTATCCAAATCGAGCAGCAAGGTGTGCAGAAATTGTGGATCAAATCGAAAATGAAAGTTTATTGGATAACATCTTATTCAGTGATGAGGCGACTTTCCACACGTGTGGTAAAGTCAATCGACACAACTGTCGTATCTGGTCCAATGAAAGACCGTCTGAAGTCATAGAATGGCAAAGAGACTCTCAAAAGTTAACGTGTGGCTTGGAATGACCAAATCCAAAATTTATGGCCCATTCTTCTTTGCGGAAGCAACTGTAACAGGTACCGTCTACCTTGATATGCTTCAGCAGTTTCTCGAACCACAGCTTCTTGATGATGGCATTCTTGATAATGTTGTGTTTCAACAAGATGGAGCACCATGTCATTATGCTCTAATTGTTCGAGAATACCTCAACAGACGCCTTCCGAATCGGTGGATTGGACGTGGAGGACCTCGACCTTGGCCTCCGCGTTCTCCGGATTTGACACCCCTGGATTTCTTTGCATGGGGTTTCATAAAAACAAAGGTTTATCGCCAAAAGATCAATAGTTTAGCTGAACTTAAAGAACGCATCCAGTTGGCAGTGCGGGAGATAACACCTGAAATGCTTCAAAATGTGTTTCGCAGCGCTGAGGATAGATTTGAAATTTGCAGAGATACAGACGGTGCACATGTTGAAACTTCTCAATAAAGTTTTGACTTATGATTTATAATCTATTTGTTTTTGTATCATAATTTAGTAATAAACACAAAATTATGTCAGTTTTTATTAAATTTGTCCGATTTCATTGAAATAGATAGTTAATTCTGGGACACCCTGTACAGTAAAGATTTTAAAATTTTACCCCAAAACAAAAGATATAAAAAAATCCCTTCCGATTTTAGAAATCACTTTTCACTGAATATAAAACTCTCTTCCCCAACACAGATTTTCTGTCACCCCTTTTGTACATTGCATAATAAACCAACCAACCAACCAACCAACCAACCAACCAACAACTAACTGACCGAAAACATCCTTTTCTTTTTCACAATTCGTATTCCTTTGGAATAAATTATAAATTGCATATTCATGCGGTAAGTTTGTTCTTTTTATTTAAATAATACATTTTCTCTCGTTTTACTTTTAAACAGTGTGCAAATTTCTTTAAATTTTATTTGCAATTTTTAATCTTTTGTAATTAGCTTTTTAACGTGTTTTTAACTTTTTCACATTTTAAATTTTTAGCCCTGAAGATGGTGGGAAATTCTCCCAAAACGTTAGCCAATACATATGCTTCTCCAAACAGCTTTCGTCTTCCTTTCCCTTATTTAATATATATATATATAAAATACAGGGTGTACGCAAATTATCTTTACAACCTCTCTCTCAAATAAAAATATTAGGAAACGAGGTACACGCACCGTTTTTTGCGCCATCTGAGAGAGAAAGTAATAACGTTTCACGTGGTAGTTGTCAGATATCAAATTATTGTACAGGGTGTACACAAATTACGAAATTGGTACGAAATTTCCTTAACATGCATTTCCCAAATCAGTGGATTGGCTGTCGGGGGCCCACCTCTTGGCCGGCCAGATCACCAGACATGACGCCCAGTGGCTTTTTTCTATGGGGTTATGTAAAAGACTCCGTGTACACAACTCCAGTGGACAACATCGACGATTTAAAGACCAGAATTGCTGCTGCTGCTGCTGTTGCGAGAGTTGTTGAAATATTGCAGCGTACATAGATGGAGATAAAAGACCGTTTGGACGTCTTACGTGTGACAAATGGTGCCCATGTCGAATATGTTTGATATTAGGTGAAACTTTATTACTTTCTCTCACAGATGGCGCAAAACCGGTGTGTGTGCCTCGTTTCCTAATATTTTTATTTGAAAGAGAAGTTGTAAAGATTTGTGTACACCCTGTATATATATATATATATATATATATATGAGGACCATGGTGTAGTGGTTATCATATCTGACCGGCAATCGGAAGATCCCGGGTTCGATTCCCGGGTGGTTACCTCATTTTTTTCATTTGTTCGTTCTTGCTCCTCATCTTGCGCGGAATGTTCTCCTATACAAGCGTCGTTCTTTACGTTAATTATACTGCGTGTTCTTTGCAGTTGAAATAAATAAATAAATATATATAATATATATATATATATATATATATATATATATATATATGTACACACACACACACACACACACACACACACAGGGTGAGTCACGACGAAATGTTATAACTTCGGGAGCTTGTAACTGAGGTCATTCCCAGTCAAAAAGTTCATATGAACATAGGTCCGATTCTTAATGGTTATGGAGCTACGGATGTTTGAATGTTTAAAAATAAAAATAAGCGAACAAATAACTGCTAAAGTTTTTATTCATGAATTTACAATAACTGTTTAAAATGACTACCCTCGGCCTCAATACACATCGCGGCTCGTCTGTGAATCGCGCGTGTAGCTCGCATTAATTCATTACGATTGTTCTTTATGAGCGCTGCAGCATCCAAAATACGACGGAGCAATGCATCTCGTGTTTCCACTTTTCTCTGATGCACCAGTTCTTTTATGCGCCCCAACAGATAAAAATCTAGAGGGGTTAGGTCGGGAGACCAGGGCGGCCAATTTTGTGCACCACCATGACCGATCCATCGACCAGGGAAGCGATCATAGAGATGCGTTCTCACTGCACGGCTAAAATGGGGAGGAACTCAGTCTTGTTGGAAGTACATACGCAATCGTGTTGCCAAAGGTACATCTTCTTACAGTGGCGGCAGTTCGTCTTGCAGAAATCGTAGATAAATGTCACCTTAACTTGTAAGACCACCTTCGAAGATAAACGGACCAATCAGCTGACCGTAGAGAATACCACACCACACATTGACACTGAACCGATGTTGAAAATTACTTTCCGTAATGACATGAGGATTCATTTCTGACCACACACGTGAATTGCGAGTGTTGTTGACACCGTCGCGGGTAAATTGAGCCTCATCACAGAAGAAGACATATCGATTCAATTGTCGATCGGCATTGAGCCAATTACAAAATTCCAGCCGTTGGGCAAGATTCCCAGGTTGGTGGTGTTGAACGCGCTGTACGTGGTATGGATACATGCCTTCGTCTAACGTTCTACATGCTTTCGTTTGAGGAATTCTAAGATGTGTGGAAATCCTTCGCGTACTAACATGAGGACTCCGCTATACCATCTGAATAATGTTTTCTTGTTCAGCCACATCTCGTTGTACCGGACGCTCAGATAAAACAGTAACGCTAGGAAATGAACCGCTCTCTCGCAATCTCCGGAAAACTTTGCTAAACACTCGTCGATCCGGAGTTCTTCGACTTGGAAAACGTCGCTAGTATTCAGCGACAGCACAGTAGTATTTCCATCCGAAAATACGTAAACATACACCATGTCGGCATATTCGGCATTTGAAAACGTAAAAGGCATACTGAACGCACAAAACATCAACTGCACACTGTGAAATACAACACTCTTCTGCGTAGTTAGTTTGGTTCGGTAAGTAACTGTTAATTCAGTTCAAGGTCACCCATGGGCATTCTTAAAATTCAAACATCCATAGCTCCATAACTGTTAAGAATCGGACCTATGTTCATAAGGAGTTTTTGACTGGGAATGACCTCAGCTATAAGTTCCCCAAGTTATGACATTTCGTCGTGACTCACCGTGTGTATATATATATATATATATATATATACAGGGTGGGCCGTAAGTTTCCATACATAGGAAAAATAAACATTTTTTTATGGACAACCATTTTTATTTATATAATATGCTCTACATGGTTGCCATTGTTTTGAAAACACATTTCAATACGTGTTCCCCACTGTTGATGAACACGCATTAGCACAGTTGACGTTATGCTTGTAATGGCGTTGGTGATACGTTCCTTTAGATGATTTATGTCTCGTATCTTTTCCTGATACACCATGGCCTTCAAGTGCCCCAAAGATAGAAATCAAGGGGGTGAGATCTGGGGATCTGGGAGGCCACTCCACAGGACCACGCCGACCAATCCAAGCATCCGGAAACTGCTGATCCAAATACCGACGCACGTGAAGACCATAATTTAAATTTTCCTATGTATGGAAACTTACGGCCCACCCTGTATATATATATATATATATATATATATATATATATATGCTCCTATATATAATATATAATATATATAATTTATATTTTAATTATATACTTTTCCATGTATCTTAGAAAAATCATATAACGCTTTTATGTTAAGAGAAATATTAATTACATTTATTAAATATAATATCTATTATTCTTCTTACAAAGAAATAAAATTAGAGACTACTTTTTTAAATATAAATAATATATAATGAAAATGTATTTCAGTATAATTATGAAAATTATTATTTTATATATATATATATATATTTTCAACTGCAAAGAACACGCAGTATAATTAACGTATAATTAATGTATATAAATAAATAATTTTGTTTTGTTTTGAACAAATGCTCAGGATCGACCCGTGTTTGACCCTCTTTGAAGCATCCCGCCTCATTTGGGAAATTTTATGGTACTCGTTTATCTACCAATCAGTGAACAGCTGGGTGGAGCGATAGATTTGTTGTCAGCGACGCTAACCAGTACACCACCATATATATATATATTATATATATATATATTATATATATTATATATATATATGGTGTAGTGGTTAGCGTAGCTGACTACGAATCCATCGGCCCCGGTTCGAGACCCGGTGACGGCAGCCGGCGAACAGCAAAACCCAGCTGGTCATCCTTCCACACAACAAAAGAAAGTGGTTAGTAGATAAATGGGTACCCTGGGTGGCCTAGTGGTTAAGACGCTGGGCTGCTGGTGGGGCATGGCTCGGATTCCACGTTAAAGTGTAGGTCTAAGGTGGAGTGAAAAGCTTGACCTTCGTCAGAATGAACAATTCGGCCGGAAACTAACCAAAGGTGTATATAAAAAAAATATACGTGTGTGTATGTGTAACATAAAAGATCTTGGGGGACCATTCCGAGTTCAATCCCATATGTGTATATATATATATATATATATACATATGTTACAGTCAAAGTGTGTAACCAGCCATTTCGCGAAATGGCTGAAACTTTTAGTCATTTCGCGAAATGGCTGTTTCACTTGGTCATTTCGCGAAATGACTAAAATCTTCAGTCATTACGCGAAATGGCTGAAATTCCACCTTGGTCATTTCGTACAAGATCATTTGCCAGGTTAGGTCAACTGTATGCCCTTGACAATTGGTTAAGTTAAGTTTTATTATTTTCGTTAGTTTTAACGAAAATAACACTAATTAACCTAACCAATTGTCAAGGGCATACAGTTGACCTAACCGGGCCTTCAATGGCAGACATCGGAATAACATTGAAGGCCCGGTTAGTATTTGAAAACCTCTGTATTGAAAATTCAAATGTGTTCAAATGTGTATTTGAAGTGTGTTTCTTCACTTATTTGAACAGACGTGTGGATGTATGTATGTTAGTAGTATAGCCGCAAAAGGGGAGAGTGCAATGTTGCAAGTGATGACGTAATGTTGCAAAGGGGGGGTGGGAGGTTGTTGCAAAGGGGGGGAGGGTTGCAAATAAATAAATAAATAAATAAATAAATACCCCAAAGGGGGGATGCTGCAGGTGCAACAAGGAAAACTTGGAAGCAGAGTTCTCCCCCAAGAGAAAGAAGGAGGAGAGGTGTTCACCTGGCAGGAGCCAAGTGCATATTAAGACTTCAGCCGAGTAGGCGTTGTTTTATAGGCTCCTAATCAGCCAGTTGGCTGTAAATGGCCTGAGTTGCCAGATAGCGCCATGTATTCATTTAATTCTAATCGAAGACTGAGTTGCCAGACACCATTGTATACATTATTATAGACTCCTAATCAGCCAGTTGGCTTAGAAGGCTTGAGTTGCCAGATAGCGCCATGTATTCATTTAATTCTAATCGAAGACTGAGTTGCTAGATACCACTTTTTAGCATTATTATAGACGCCTAATCAGCCAGTTGGCTGTAAATGGCTTGAGTTGCCAGATACCGCAATACCATTGTATACATTATTATATTTCTTAAAAGAATACCGGTAGTAGGTTTAGAAGGCGTAACAATTAAGTAAAACAACTTTGCATCATTCTGTTTATTATAAATATATAGAAAATAAATATACATTTCAATTGAGGAATATGCATATAACAGTGCAGGAAATATATACACACAATTATGGATATATATAAAATAAATATACATTTCAAATAGAAATAAATATACATTTCACTTTTTTCAAAATACTAAACTCGGTCTTAATCGAGTATATAAAATAAATACACATTTCAAATAGAAATAAATATACATTTCAATAGAAATATGCCTATAATCGTACAGGGGAAATATCACGCAAAATATATATAGATACATTTCACTTTTTTTTCAAAATACTAAACTCGGTCTTAATCGAGTTTACAATTACATCATTATTGCTCTGCATTACGCAGTATATGCGGCTTAATAATATTTCACCGCTTAAAGTATAGGGAAACCTGTATTCGATATGAAGGGCTTTCATATCGTTCAGTACTATTTTTGTTCCCACTTTACAACCGGTTGGTAAGTCATCTTTAAATACGTCTAGAATAACAATCAAAAGCACGCACAAAGAGTTCATCGTTAGCTACATTATTAAACACAAGTTTATAAACGCTTTTCCAATCGAGGGTTTATTTCTACCGACTCGAGCTTTTCATCGTGAACTCACTCAACATAGCGGCAATTGAAATAATCTTCTAATCGTTACGACAACTGCGCGTTATATAAGAAATAGTTCTTCAGGGTGGAACGGTGTAGGTGAAGCTCAGCCTTGTACCGATCAATTGCTTTGTACCAAAGTTCATGGTATTTCAAAGTCTAAACTTTTTAAATAAACGTCCAGCTCTAGACCATTCTCACCACCCTACACTCGGTAAACCCATCGAGCAGTGCGGTGTAGGCGTATTCAGTACTGTATCACAAATAAAGCATATCCGTAACACGCGCGTCTAATATAGGTTTCAGCTTACTGAATCCGCGATTTCAAACATTCTGTCGAGGATGAAACGGTTTCGCGTAGGAACAAGAGCGTTTTATCAAAGCATTCTTCCACATCAGCCGTATATCAATGCACGGCCGATCGTTATTTATACACAACGTACATACAACGGCATGAGGGTGCGTCACTAATCTGCTCTCTTCTTGTACCTACGTTAGCAGGTATTTTATAACGATCTTCACTCCACTTCTCAACTATCAAAGATTCTATTCATCTCCTCGATACTTAAATAAACCCGTTTGTTTGTCGGTCTACATTCCGTTTCCAGTACATAGCTAATGGTACCGGAATTACGCCTGAACACGCGCAACGATTTCGTCACGGACACATCGTACGAGGCGTTGAGAATGCTGCTCAAAGGAAGTTCCATCGTATTCGAGGAGCGCACGTCCACTCGGCTCAAGCTCTGAGATAACTATGAGCCGTGTGAGGCACGCAGGTAGGTAGAATGGTTCGACGGGCGGCTGACTCGATGATACGTGAATGGGCTTTGTTCGTATGACCGCGAGTCGAATTGCTGTACATATTTCGGTACAAGAATAATTTCATCACTACCAGCCTACGCACCAGACATTTTGGATAAGAACTAGGAACATTTTATGTTTTTACTAAACATCTCCACACTCCGGCGCACTATTTGAGAGGAACATATGTTCATATTTTCCCTTTCTGCCCATCAAACGATACTCGTCTCTAAACTCTGTTAAAATTCACGCAGGGCACTAGCCACAACCTCACTACGAACCTCATCATGATATACGTTAATATAGTGATAAAAATACTTAAGATTGTCCATGATCACGAGATTCACATTTTCAGTCGTAGGGTATGAGTAATCGACATGGTGTAGCATGACGTAATACCGCTTGTCACACCACCCATCAGCAAGACTCATTATCCATACCTGCTGCTTCTCTTCTGCACGCGTTGTTTCTTTTACTTCACGGTGTATGTGAGACTTTATAAAGTTTAGCTCTGCAGTATACTTCAGCACATCGTCTGTGCAACGAAAGCCTTCACGGTCTCACCAGAACATCCGTAGAGTATTTGTACATCTTGGAACTTCGCACAATCCAATGTGTTTTTAAAAGAGGCATAGGAGGGAGGAATAGGAAGTTTTTCGGTATCCACCACATCCTGGCACTTTACTGAATACCATTTCGTAAACGTTGTACAAGCAATATTAAAGGTAGCCATTTGAATACACGTCTGATCTGAATACACGTCTGATCTCTCGGGCTTACTGCGGTCGACTGACCACGCAGGGACTCCAGATAGTAGCATGACTCACGGTCTTACAGTGGGCGGAGCTTAGAACTTTCACCTGCACACACACACACACACACACACACACACACAAAGGAGAAAGTGAAACGCTATTTGAAACATGATTTATTTAACAAACGCGATATTCATGTTATATATATTTACAAATACGATTTAATAAACGAGATATTCAAGTTAATATATATATTTACAAATACGTGTAATAAATCAATTTTACAAATACGATTTAATGAACGAGATATTCAAGTTATATATATATATTTACAAATACGTGTAATAAATCAATAGATACGATTATATACAAGACGTGTGAGTTTAACAATAGAAGCATCATTGGTATCCAAAGGGTACGGTATCATAGGTACCAGGTAACTGGTAACGTTTCCTATAGGTGTTACGGCACACCTTCGTACCCCTAAGTTCCTTCACGCCCCCTTCTGCGCCCGAAAATTGTGGGTGCCTACAATTAGTTGGGGAGGTTGTTCATCATCGTCCAAACATACTAGATCCTTCAACGACTCAAAGTTAACAACCTCCCGATTCGCATGGTTGAGCGTAATACCCTTTGCCTTCACGATATATTTCATTTCCTCCCCCACCCTGACCCGTACCCCATAAGTCTTAGGTCCTGTTGAGGCAAAAGAGTCGGCGTATGCGTTGTCCCCATACTCATCCTTGATCTCATCAGTGAGCTCGCCGAGGAACTCCCCAATAGTGGGCATGTATTCACCCTCCCTCCCTGTGAATATCACGCTATCTGTATCGGCATACAATACTCTCCGCCCAAGAGAATGCAATAGACCCCAAAGTTTTATACGGGCGTAGGCTGTTGTGAAGCTGGCCACAGGTATGTTTGTAACCCTTGAGGTATCTGTGGCAAATTCAGTGTTGTTGTACTTTATTACGTAAGTATTACCTACATTTACGATCTCCATGACCTCTTTATCGGGGGCATTGGCATAATCCCAGACATCGCTATAACTTTGTGCCAAATGAATGCTCCCTCTGCCGGTATTCTGCGCAAATTTTCCCCATAGACTGTTTAGACACAACTTTGCACTAAAGCGCTTGCCAGGATTCTTTACAATTTGGACACGATCAAGTTGTATACCTTCGCGGTCGCGGTAACGTTGAATATAGGCTGACTTTTCATCTTCGGTATCAACTCCTCGCGGATACCCTGATGCCTCAACCTTATCCTTCAAAAAGGTGTTTATATATGGTGTGAAAAGGTTGGGTAGCTTCTGAAACCTCCACACCAACTGTATCTTCAGTATTCTATAACCATGGCGTACGGCTAGGGCCAACTCAGGACTTGTATATACGCCTCTGATCTTACGCTGGTGGGGTATATGGTTACATTCGCCGTTATCCTCTTCCGCGCACTTCACGCACAGGGGAACATGAGCTTGTCGTCGATAACGACAGGTAAGATCGGCATCCATAAATTGCGTGGGGGGAGTACGTCTACGAAGAGAGCCCAAAAGTAACGATCATTCAAATTTTTTGAAAATTCATTGATGGAGGGTAGGCTAGGTCCACCAGTTTCTCAGGAGCGCCCACGGGGTACGGATTGCTCTTCATCACGTATGGGTATAAAGAACAGAAATCGTAGTAATGGAGCTTCACGCCCTCGTAGGTGGAAAGTATAGTCTGAAAGGATTTGTACGTCCTCCAAACAAGCTATCACCACATTTGAGAGGATCCAGCACCATTGAACGCTTGATCGTTTTTTTTCCTCACGGTACACCTCGTCTGTCTCCATCCTTGCATCATATTCATGCTCCCACAAGACTTTGTGAGTGAACTGTGATCCTATAAGTTGATCGCGGGTGCGGGTTGATGCGAGACAGTCGGCAGGAGACCTACCGTGGATATCTCCGGTGATTCCGCACTCAGGACGGGGCATCCATGCCACCAGCAACCGTTAAAGGAGTACACAGTCTTCACACCAGTGACACGGTTTTCACTTAACCCATCAACCCAAAAAACACGTCCATTAATCTTAATGGGTACTTCACCCGTGTTGCGGGCGTGATTTATGTATACACCTGTCTGTTGCTGTAGGTGTATGAGCCAGTAAATAGCCTTGTGCCCGTAACTGCGGGATTGTTTCGGTGAATAATGGCTAAGGTGTCTTTCGGCATGGTTATTCTTGAACACCGTAAAACATAATGATGCGATGGTGGTTGCGACTTGCAGTGGATCGCATTTGAAACGGGCTATGTACATCCTTCTAAAGGCCTGGAAACATACTCTAAGCACGCGCACATCATTCACGCAATAACGCTCACATTCATCAGATATATTATAAGGGTTACTTTCATTAAAACTGTCGTAGTATCGATCAAAGTCTTCACGTTCATCCATACAGTCAAAATAATGTTTGGGGGGTGGTGGGCCTACGTAGTTTAAAGTCTCGCTGGTGAGGAAAATGTAAGGGAAGTATCCTTTGGAAACTTCAGCTGCTACTCCCATCACCCCCCAAACATTATTTTGACTGGATGAACGTGAAGACTTTGATCGATACTACGACAGTTTTAATGAAAGTAACCCTTATAATATATCTGATGAATGTGAGCGTTATTGCGTGAATGATGTGCGCGTGCTTAGAGTATGTTTCCAGGCCTTTAGAAGGATGTACATAGCCCGTTTCAAATGCGATCCACTGCAAGTCGCAACCACCATCGCATCATTATGTTTTACGGTGTTCAAGAATAACCATGCCGAAAGACACCTTAGCCATTATTCACCGAAACAATCCCCGCAGTTACGGGCACAAGGCTATTTACTGGCTCATACACCTACAGCAACAGACAGGTGTATACATAAAGCACGCCCGCAACACGGGTGAAGTACCCATTAAGATTAATGGACGTGTTTTTTGGGTTGATGGGTTAAGTGAAAACCGTGTCACTGGTGTGAAGACTGTGTACTCCTTTAACGGTTGCTGGTGGCATGGATGCCCCCGTCCTGAGTGCGGAATCACCGGAGATATCCACGGTAGGTCTCCTGCCGACTGTCTCGCATCAACCCGCACCCGCGATCAACTTATAGGATCACAGTTCACTCACAAAGTCTTGTGGGAGCATGAATATGATGCAAGGATGGAGACAGACGAGGTGTACCGTGAGGAAATAAAAACGATCAAGCGTTCAATGGTGCTGGATCCTCTCAAATGTGGTGATAGCTTGTTTGGAGGACGTACAAATCCTTTCAGACTATACTTTCCACCTACGAGGGCGTGAAGCTCCATTACTACGATTTCTGTTCTTTATACCCATACGTGATGAAGAGCAATCCGTACCCCGTGGGCGCTCCTGAGAAACTGGTGGGACCTAGCCTACCCTCCATCAATGAATTTTCAAAAAATTTGAATGATCGTTACTTTGGGCTCTCTTTCGTAGACGTACTCCCCCCACGCAATTTATGGATGCCGATCTTACCTGTCGTTATCGACGACAAGCTCATGTTTCCCCTGTGCGTGAAGTGCGCGGAAGAGGATAACGGCGAATGTAACCATATACCCACCAGCGTAAGATCAGAGGCGTATATACAAGTCCTGAGTTGGCCCTAGCCGTACGCCATGGTTATAGAATACTGAAGATACATTTGGTGTGGAGGTTTCAGAAGCTACCCAACCTTTTCACACCATATATAAACACCTTTTTGAAGGATAAGGTTGAGGCATCAGGGTATCCGCGAGGAGTTGATACCGAAGATGAAAAGTCAGCCTATATTCAACGTTACCGCGACCGCGAAGGTATACAACTTGATCGTGTCCAAATTGTAAAGAATCCTGGCAAGCGCTTTAGTGCAAAGTTGTCTAAACAGTCTATGGGGAAAATTTGCGCAGAATACCGGCAGAGGGAGCATTCATTTGGCACAAAGTTATAGCGATGTCTGGGATTATGCCAATGCCCCCGATAAAGAGGTCATGGAGATCGTAAATGTAGGTAATACTTACGTAATAAAGTACAACAACACTGAATTTGCCACAGATACCTCAAGGGTTACAAACATACCTGTGGCCAGCTTCACAACAGCCTACGCCCGTATAAAACTTTGGGGTCTATTGCATTCTCTTGGGCGGAGAGTATTGTATGCCGATACAGATAGCGTGATATTCACAGGGAGGGAGGGTGAATACATGCCCACTATTGGGGAGTTCCTCGGCGAGCTCACTGATGAGATCAAGGATGAGTATGGGGACAACGCATACGCCGACTCTTTTGCCTCAACAGGACCTAAGACTTATGGGGTACGGGTCAGGGTGGGGGAGGAAATGAAATATATCGTGAAGGCAAAGGGTATTACGCTCAACCATGCGAATCGGGAGGTTGTTAACTTTGAGTCGTTGAAGGATCTAGTATGTTTGGACGATGATGAACAACCTCCCCAACTAATTGTAGGCACCCACAATTTTCGGGCGCAGAAGCTGGGGGGCGTGAAGGAACTTAGGGGTACGAAGGTGTGCCGTAACACCTATAGGAAACGTTACCAGTTACCTGGTACCTATGATACCGTACCCTTTGGATACCAATGATGCTTCTATTGTTAACTCACACGTCTTGTATATAATCGTATCTATTGATTTATTACACGTATTTGTAAATATATATATATAAATTGAATATCTCGTTCATTAAATCGTATTTGTAAAATTGATTTATTACACGTATTTGTAAATATATATATATAACTTGAATATCTCGTTTATTAAATCGTATTTGTAAATATATATAACTTGAATATCGCGTTTGTTAAATAAATCATGTTTCAAATAGCGTTTCACTTTCTCCTTTGTGTGTGTGTGTGTGTGTGTGTGTGTGTGTGTGTGTGTGTGCAGGTGAAAGTTCTAAGCTCCGCCCACTGTAAGACCGTGAGTCATGCTACTATCTGGGAGTCCCTGCGTGGTCAGTCGACCGCAGTAAGCCCGAGAGATCAGACGTGTATTCAGATCAGACGTGTATTCAAATGGCTACCTTTAATATTGCTTGCACAACGTTTACGAAATGGTATTCAGTAAAGTGCCAGGATGTGGTGGATACCGAAAAACTTCCTATTCCTCCCTCCTATGCCTCTTTTAAAAACACATTGGATTGTGCGAAGTTCCAAGATGTACAAATACTCTACGGATGTTCTGGTGAGACCGTTGAAGGCTTTCGTTGCACAGACGATGTGCTGAAGTATACTGCAGAGCTAAACTTTATAAAGTCTCACATACACCGTGAAGTAAAAGAAACAACGCGTGCAGAAGAGAAGCAGCAGGTATGGATAATGAGTCTTGCTGATGGGTGGTGTGACAAGCGGTATTACGTCATGCTACACCATGTCGATTACTCATACCCTACGACTGAAAATGTGAATCTCGTGATCATGGACAATCTTAAGTATTTTTATCACTATATTAACGTATATCATGATGAGGTTCGTAGTGAGGTTGTGGCTAGTGCCCTGCGTGAATTTTTAACAGAGTTTAGAGACGAGTATCGTTTGATGGGCAGAAAGGGAAAATATGAACATATGTTCCTCTCAAATAGTGCGCCGGAGTGTGGAGATGTTTAGTAAAACATAAAATGTTCCTAGTTCTTATCCAAAATGTCTGGTGCGTAGGCTGGTAGTGATGAAATTAATTCTTGTACCGAAATATGTACAGCAATTCGACTCGCGGTCATACGAACAAGCCCATTCACGTATCATCGAGTCAGCCGCCCGTCGAACCATTCCTACCTACCTGCGTGCCTCACACGGCTCATAGTTATCTCAGAGCTTGAGCCGAGTGGACGTGCGCTCCTCGAATACGATGGAACTTCCTTTGAGCAGCATTCTCAACGCCTCGTACGATGTGTCCGTGACGAAATCGTTGCGCGTGTTCAGGCGTAATTCCGGTACCATTAGCTATGTACTGGAAACGGAATGTAGACCGACAAACAAACGGGTTTATTTAAGTATCGAGGAGATGAATAGAATCTTCGTGATAGTTGAGAAGTGGAGTGAAGATCGTTATAAAATACCTGCTAACGTAGGTACAAGAAGAGAGCAGATTAGTGACGCACCCTCATAAGCCGTTGTATGTACGTTGTGTATAAATAACGATCAGCCGTGCATTGATATACGGCTGATGTGGAAGAATGCTTCTGATAATAACGCTCTTGTTCCTACGCGAAACCGTTTCATCCTCGACAGAATGTTTGAAATCGTTGGATTCCGTAAGCTGAAACCTATATTAGACGCGCGTGTTACGGATATGCTTTATTTTGATACAGTACTTGAATACGCCTACACCGCACTGCTCGATGGGTTTACCGAGTGTAGGGCTGGTGAGAATGGTCTAGAGCTGGACGTTTATTTAAAAAGTTTAGACTCTTTGAAATACCATGAACTTTGGTACAAAGCAATTGATCGGTACAAGGCTGAGCTCACCTACACCGTTCACCCTGAAGAACTATTTCTTTATATAACGCGCAGTTGTCGTAACGATTTAGAAGATTATTTCAATTGCCGCTATGTTGAGTGAGTTCACGATTGAAAAGCTCGAGTCGGTAGAAATAAACCCTCGATTGGAAAAGCGTGTTTATAAACTTGTGTTTAATAATGTAGCTAACGATGAACTCTTTGTGCGTGCTTTTGATTGTATTCTAGACGTATTTAAAGATGACTTACCAACCGGTTGTAAAGTGGGAACAAAAATAGTACTGAACGATATGAAAGCCCTTCATATCGAATACAGGTTTCCCTATACTTTAAGCGGTGAAATATTATTAAGCCGCATATACTGCGTAATGCAGAGCAATAATGATGTAATTGTAAACTCGATTAAGACCGAGTTTAGTATTTTGAAAAAAAAGTGAAATGTATCTATATATATTTTGCGTGATATTTCCCCTGTACGATTATAGGCATATTTCTATTGAAATGTATATTTATTTCTATTTGAAATGTGTATTTATTTTATATACTCGATTAAGACCGAGTTTAGTATTTTGAAAAAAGTGAAATGTATATTTATTTCTACTTGAAATGTATATTTATTTTTTATATATCCATAATTGTGTGTATATATTTCCTGCACTGTTATATGCATATTCCTCAATTGAAATGTATATTTATTTTCTATATATTTATAATAAACAGAATGATGCAATGTTGTTTTACTTAATTGTTACGCCTTCTAAACCTACTACCGGTATTCTTTTAAGAAATATAATAATGTATACAATGGTATTGCGGTATCTGGCAACTCAAGCCATTTACAGCCAACTGGCTGATTAGGAGTCTATAATAATGTATACAATGGTATTGCGGTATCTGGCAACTCAAGCCATTTACAGCCAACTGGCTGATTAGGCGTCTATAATAATGCTAAAAAGTGGTATCTAGCAACTCAGTCTTCGATTAGAATTAAATGAATACATGGCGCTATCTGGCAACTCAAGCCTTCTAAGCCAACTGGCTGATTAGGAGTCTATAATAATGTATACAATGGTATTGCGGTATCTGGCAACTCAAGCCATTTACAGCCAACTGGCTGATTAGGCGTCTATAATAATGTATACAATGGTATCTGGCAACTCAGTCTTCGATTAGAATTAAATGAATACATGGCGCTATCTGGCAACTCAAGCCATTTACAGCCAACTGGCTGATTAGGAGCCTATAAAACAACGCCTACTCGGCTGAAGTCTTAATATGCACTTGGCTCCTGCCAGGTGAACACCTCTCCTCCTCCTTTCTCTCCTCCTTCTTTCTCTTGGGGGAGAACTCCGCCTCCAAATTTTCCTTGTTGCACCTGCAGCATCCCCCGTTTGGGGTATTTTTTTTTGCAACCCCTGCCCCCTTTGCAACAACCCCCACCCATTTGCAACATTACGTCATCACTTGCAACATTCTTGCACTCTCCCCTTTTGCGGTATACTAATGTTTTAGCAGATTTAGTTAGTTAAATAAGGTTTCCAATTTTATTGCGATGTTTGTTATTTTTATGAATTCATGACAAAAGTCATTTTAGCCATTTCACGAAATGGCCAAAGTGGAATTTGGGCCATTTCGCGTAATGTCTGAAGATTTTAGTCATTCCGCGAAATGACCAAGTGAAAGCCATTTCGCGAAATAAAGTTTCAGCCATTACGCGAAATGGCTGAAATTCCACTTTGGCCATTTCGTGAAATGGCTAAAATGACTTTTGTCATGAATTCATAAAATAACAAACATCGCAATAAAATTGGAAACCTTTATTTAACTAACTAAATCTGCTAAAAAAAAGCAGATCATGCCTATCACAACTAATGGAACACAACAACAACATTATTGATTCACTTGAAAGTAATGAAAACTATGATGTACTATACACAGACTTTGCTAAAGCGTTCGACAAGTGTGACCACGGAATCATAATACATAAACTGAAATATATGGGAACAACAGGAAAAGTAGGGAAATGGATATATAATTTCCTTAGTGAGCGGAGGCAAGTCGTTACAGTACAAGGAGTATCTTCATCAGAATCAGAGGTCCTCAGCTCAGTACCACAAGGAACAGTATTAGCTCCACTCTTCATAATCATGCTAACTGACATAGATGAGGACGTTACAGAGACAGCACAGTAACATCCTTTGCGGATGACACAAAGATCAGTAGAAAAATAAGAAACCCAGAAGACATAGGATCTCTACAAACCGACATAAACAAAATCTACAAGTGGACTGAAGACAACAATATGAAGTTTAACACCGAGAAATTTCAGCTATTACGGTACGGAAAAAGAGAAGACCTAAAGTGCATGGAATATTATACCCCAAATGGACAGGAAATTCAGAGAAATTCCAGAGCAAAAGATTTAGGGGTTGTAATGACAGATGATGCGAAATTTGAAACACAAAATAAGATAGCAGTAAACAGAGCAAAGAGAATAACGGGTCAGATATTGAGAACTTTTAAACGAAGGGATAGGAATGTAATGATTCCTCTACTGAAAACCCTGATAATACCCAAATTAGAATACTGCTCGGTCCTAACTTCCCCATATAAAAAAGAAGACATTAGACAGCTGGAGGGGATCCAAAGAAGCTTCACAGCCAAGATCAATGGTGCAAAGAACTAAATTACTGGGAAAGGTTACGAGAACTAGACCTATATTCACTGGAAAGGAGGAGAGAGAGATACACCATTATTTACACTTGGAAAATAATGGAGAAACTAGTCCCTAATCTTACTCTGAATCCATAACTCCCCAAACAACGATGGAAAGTAGAAGCGGTAGACTGTGTCGTATTCGCAAATTGAAGGCGAGACAGGGAACATCCTTAACCCTGAAAGAAAATAGTTTTGTAGTGAGAGGACCAAAACTGTTTAATCAGTTGCCCAAAGACCTAAGAAACACGAAGGGAGTTGCAGTGGAAATCTTCAAAAGAAGACTAGACGCCTGGCTCAGAACAATCCCCGATGAGCCGGGCGTACCTGGCTATGTGAGGTGGAGAGCGCAAGAATCCAACTCTCTACTTCACCAGGCCAACTCGAGAGGAGGGGCGACAAGCTTGACCTTCGCGAAATGAGAAATCATCACGCGGAACCTTTGTAAGGTTGTAAGGTAAGGTTATATATGTGAGCAATATTCCAATTTTAGTACGATAAATGTTCTCAGCAAGGGAAGTTTTATATTCTTGTCTCTTGTTTTGAAGGTTCTCAGTATCTGTTCAGTTCTTCTCTTTTTTTGTTTTGTTTATCGCTATCTTGCGTTTCAAATTTCGCATCGTTGGTCATTATAACTCGTAAATCTTTTGCCTCCGAGCTTTATTTTGAATTTCTTGTCCACTTAGGGCACGATAGTCCATAGATTTTAGCTTCCCATTTGTTTTCCGTCCTTCAAAAGTTACAAAACATCGATGATAAATTTCATGTTATTTTCTGATCAAAATATTTTCCATTTTTGTCAGTTAGTAAAAAACTTTACATAACCCATAAATTTATTCGCTAATTATTGTATTCCCTGGAAAAGACTATTATCTAAATCGGTTAGTCAGAGTAGGATTTTGAATAGTGTTCCTTATCGTAGTAAACTACATAACCTCCGATTTTGATAAGATTCATTTTTACTAGAATTCACTAATATTTTTTTCTATAGTCTCCCCAAAAAATTATGCAGTGTCCATAAATTATTTTTCCAAATTCAATTCAATTGAAGTTATAAAGATAATTTATGGACACCCTGTATATCCGTTTATGTCTTTGTTGCGCATTACTTGGTTTCGAATATTTTGCGGAGATGCGATGTCGCGTGACAGTAGTCTATGGAGACCTATACCCATCGGATTGACAATACCCTAACATCGACATTCTAAACAAAATAACTTAACTTAACCCACAATATATTTGTCGACAGTGCGAAGTCGATCAAATGTCGTAATAATTCTTTGCTGGAGATCTATTTTCTTCGTGTTTGGGAACAACGTTCACTCTTTTCAGAATGTCCGGTATCTGGCCGGTATCCAACACAGAGGGGTAACCGTTTCATCATATTTTTTAATCATCAATGTAGCATTCCACTCTTCGAGACCCGCTACTTAATGTGATATCAGTTGCCCTATATAGCTCGCAGTAAAAAATTAAAAAATCAAACTAATATTATCTCATTAAATCTGAATCTTTTTCAGGGAGGAGGAGGAGGAGGTAATGCTATATTCTTTTACTTTTGGGACACTAAAACTGATTGAGTTCTTTTAATATTTCTCTTTGTAGAGTATTGGTTGACGTATCATATTCTTCAGAGGTCGACCAGTCCCTTGATTTTTACTTTCCTTTCGGACATAGAGTGAAACATCGTCGGGACCTTTTGAAAGATAAACCTTTCGACAGACGAACCAAATTATCGAGCCATCAAAAAAATTTACCACAGTCTTTGGATCTCCATAAACAAAATAAATTAAGCTAACCTAACCTCACAAACTAAACTAACCTAACTATACCTAAACTTCATACATGAAAGAGAATTATCGAAATTTCATTTGACAATAAAAACAAAATTAAATCTTTATGAAAACAATTGTAAAAAGATTTTAAAACAATTCCCATTTTGTATTTAGTTTTCTAAACTTTATCAAATAGAGATATTTTGGGATTTTCAGTGATCGCTTCATTATATATATATATATATATATATATATATATATAATATATATATATATATATATATGCGCCTCGGTAGCGTAGTGGTTAGCGTCGCTGACTACGAATCCATCGGCCCCGGGTTCGAGACCAGCTGTTCATCCTTCCACACAAAGAAAGTGGTTGGTAGGTAAATGGGTACCCTGGGTGGCTTAGCCTAGTGGTTGGGTGGCCTAGTGGTTAAGACTCTGGGCTGCTGGTGAGGCGTGGTTCGGATTCCACGTTAAACTGTAGGTCTAAGGTGGAGTGAAAAGCTTGACCTTCGTCAGAATGAACAATTGGGGTGGAAGCTAACCAAAGGTTATACACACACGAGTGTATATATATATTCTCAGTCTCTATATTTATATCTTTGTTTTTCAAATAGATTTTGTAACACGGTCAATATCTCTCCAGTCAATATCTGTTTCGGCTATTTTTTGCTCTGCAAAAATCATTTAATTTCCAAACTATTTAAAGGTTTCCGAGAAAGGTCTGAAATAAAATAAAAAATCATATCTATATTTAGCTCCTTTCACTCGAGTTGTTCGAGACTGGACTCGGGTTAAGAAGGCTCGGGTTCGATTTCTAACCTCCGCCGCGGTTGAAGATTGGGCCAGCCCCCTGTGTGGGGAAGTAGGGGTTCGAGATGTTGCCCGTTACATGACATGGGATTAATATACACTATATGAAAGGTTTACAATATATGAAGGTTACACCCACAAAATTGTTTCGGGGAGTTTAGGCAAATTTCGATATGTGCAACATTTTAAGCTCGACACACATCAAATCGGCTCTCTACCTCTCGCCAAGTAAGTTTCGATAATAACTTTTTGACGATAGTGAGAATCAAAGTTTGTACGCGTTGTTTTTATTATTGTTATTGTTATTGTTGACAGTGTGAATAGGCTTCATAAACTTGGTGAGTCTGGTTTGAGGGAGAGGAATTCTCTCTCCTCTCATTCATGTTTTTTTATTGGTTTCTTCAATATTTGGTCAGTTATTTGCTCAGCTGAGGAAGATTTTTAGTTGGTGAAAAATCTTTTCCAAGAAATTGCTTCATTCTTGCTAATAACAAGTCTTCGAAATTGAAAGAAAATGGTCAGTAGACATTCGAGAACCAAATTATAGAAATGTAATTTAACTTAAGTTACGCTAAAGCTAAATTACTCGTACACTTGATTAGGTTAGATTAAATTACGTGGTTTAAAGGTTGTTTAATTTTCATCTCTCGTTTCGTCGTAATTTCTTTTGTGTGATTTTAAAATTTTAGCTTCTGAAAATAAAACTTTTACCTTGCTTTTATTCGATGCCCGATGCCCGATACCATGAGAAGATCGCCTTTGGGGCACGCAATACACATGCCCCTAAAAATGGGCTTCTTGCAACAGAGAATGACGAGTTGAAATGCTTCACGAGTGGCGTTAAGCTATTTAGTTCTTCCACACCTATTCCTATTCTCTCTCATTCTCATTCAAACTCGCTCTTCCCTTCTTATCTTCCCTCCTTTATTCCCATTCACCGCCCCCTCAGAGCTCTCTCTCTCACCTTCCATCTCACATTTCCACTCTCATTCCTTTTTCTCATTCCTACTCCCATTCTACTTTCATCTTCCCTTTTTGACATTCCCATTTCACATTCCACTTTTTCTTATTCCATTTTTTGTCATTCCCGTTTCACATTCCAGTTTTGGCATTCCCGAGAAATTATTCCTAAATGGAAGGTAAACGTCGTGAACTGCATTTGGCAACGGAGTAATCATCATCGAAGCCGGGCTCGGATAATGAATGGGAAAATTTTTCTCGCGTCTCGATTCCTTCGAATGAAGAGAGAATAATCCCCTGAATATTAATTCATATTCATTAATATTCATTTGAGTAAATTCATTATCATTTTAACCATGTTTGTTCATTCACTATTTGTAATGCATCCTTGTTCATTTTAATTAAGAGAAGTGGCCCTTTATTTATTCAATATACGATACGCTGTATGAGAGAGGAGGAAGAGGTGAGAGGAGGGAGGTGAGGGGGAGGGAGGGAGGGGGAGGAAGGGAAGGAGGGGAGGGAGGGGAAGGAGGGGGAGGGAGGGGAAGGAGGGGGAGGAAGGGAAGGAGGGGGAGGGAGGGGGAGGAAGGGGAGGAGGGGGAAGGAGGGGGAAGGAGGAAAGGAGGGAGGGGGAGGAAGGAAAGGAGGGAGGGGGAGGGGAAGGAGGGGGAGGGAGGGGGAGGGGAAGGAGGGGGAGGGAGGGGAGGAAGGGAAGGAGGGGAGGAGGGAAGGAGGGGGAGGGAGGAGGGAGGAAAGGAGGGAGGAAAGGAGGGAGGGAGGCAAGTCGTAGCGACGTAGCATGTATGTACAGTAAAAAGTGTATGCCATCTTTGAAAAGAAATTAAATTCACCCTTTTGTGCTTTATAGCATAAGGATTTAATCTCATTTTTAGAAATTCGAGATAAATCCTTTTTAGCCGAGACTGTATGTAATAAAATTACCATTTCAAGCAATTAAAAGGGCAATTTCCCTTACAAATACAGTACATTTTAGCTTTTATTCGTGAGTGAGAATAAAAAACTATATACCAACTACTGTACAATCCTTCCCCCCACACCCTATCCCCGCAAAGGTTGGGGGGGGGGAGAAGCAAAGGGTCAAGGTCAATGGATACTTGCCCCATTTGTTTTAACCCTTTGAAGACCGATTTCAGCACAAATTAGAAAGCAACTACTTTCATGAAAATTAAACACAAATGAAAGACTTGAAACATAATTTCACGTAAAGAACTAAAAGCTGTTCAAATTTGGTGATAAATCCTCTAAAAGGACTCTTCTAACTGACTCAACACGACTCTAAATGGACCCTTCTTGTAACAACATTTAGTTCTACAACTATAAAACTACACATCCTTCTAACATCTATTTTTGCAATTACAAAAATGCGTGTATTTACCTTTGGAAAATAATATTCTATGTATCGTTCACTTCGAAAAATATAACTATTATGATTAATTTTCCAAACAAAGGAGATATGAAAAACACTTGGACAACCATAAACAGTCTTCTCGAAAAACAAATTAAGGAAAATTCAAGAGACTAAATATGGGTAATAAAGAAATTACTGATGATAATTCTATTGCAGACTCTTTAATTAACCATTTTACTTCATTAACTGATAAGTTTTGCTCACAGTTAACTAATGATCACTTACCGTTAGAATATACAGTATACACCACCCAGCCCACTAAATTCATTTTCTTTTGCTCCTGATACCTCTACTAAGGTCTGGAATATTAATGTACAGTAGATTATAAAATACAAAAAATAACGTTAGTAGAGTTCCTGTATCTGTATTGTAGATTGTTAAAAGACACGATAATTGTAACTTTGGTTAAAATTATCAATCGGTATTTCCAAAGGAATATTCCCGTCAATGCTAAAAATTGGTTGTATAAAACTCCTTTTTAAGACTGGTGATTCTACACTAGCATCTAATTACAGGTCAGTGTGTTCATTATCTCTGTACTGCAAAGTTTCCAAAAAAAATTGTAAAAAGTAGAATGCAGTGATATTTAAAATCCTACAATTTATTATCTCCAAATCAATATGGCTTCCGTCATAACAAAACAACGTAAATGGATATTTTAAATCGTATGGAAAATGCAAATATAGCTAAAGAGAACAAAGAAATAATGATATCAATATTTATGGATTTGAGTAAGGCGTTTGATGCAATAGACCATGATATTCTACTTAGCACTGATATTCTACTTTTATTGTAACGGCTTTAGAAGAGCAATCAGTGATTGGTTTTTAAAGTTATTTGTTCAAGAGATATCATTTTGTATCAATAAATGAGGTCTGTTCAACTAAAACGCTTGTCAAACATGGTGTACCACAGGGCTCAGTCTTGGGTCCACTGTTATTTTTTATTATATACTGTATAAATGACCTTCCATGCTCATCTGATATTCTTAACTTCATAATGTCTGCAGATGATACAACCGTGTCTTTTCCTTGCAAAGATGTTAATTCAGCTAAAAATATATTTAAATCAGAATTTATCAATGTAATGAAATTGTTGACCACTAACAAACTCTTCCTAAATACCAATAAAACAAATTTCATGAGCTTTACTAACAAACAAAATGCATATCTTGATGAACATCATAATGAAATAGCTGTAAAGGAGTGTACTGTAACAAAATTTCTTGGTGTAATGCAAGACAAGAATTTGCAATGGAGTGATCATGTAAATTATATGTTAAAAAAAATTTCAAGAAGGGTTGCTATAAATGTTTAAACTTAGAGATGTAGTCCCTAAACAGGTTTTATTAACTCTGTATAATACTCTTGTTCTTTTTCATAGTAGTGCACTCTTGTTTGGGGAAAATCCGCTAACAACGCCTTAAACGGTATCTTTGTCATCCCAGAACGAGCAATAAAGTTATTATCTGATGCTGATTTCCGTAATCATTCTAGTGCATTTTTTAGAGTTAAAACTACTAAAGCCGAAGATGTAATCAAACTAGCGCATTTTATTTTTATTTACAAGTTTAAGAAAAAAAAATCATTAACATACAATGAATAAATAAATATTTTGTAACTCATCAACGAATCGACTCATATCAGACCAGAAAAAGATCAAAACATGTTATTCCTCAATTTTAGATTGTCTTCATCTCAAGAATTACTAATTTTCATTGGATTGAACCTATGGAATGATTTAAATGCTGATGTAAAATACATTGTTTGAAAACAAGATGAAATTTCGATTAATAATGGAATACTAATAAAAATCTTGGATTAAATGTACATTCCTTATTATTGTTCGTCTCTCGTGTCTAATACTGATTTCTTTGTTTCGTATTGGTATCATACCTTCAATAATGACCATTTGTTTTATATCTATCTATAATAATAACTTAAGATTAATATATACTCTAATAAGTCTAATTAATAATTCTTATTCATGATTTATATATTAATAATAATAACTGTTTTAATTTTAATTAAGAGCCCAGTAAAGCTTAAAGCTTAAGGGCCAAATTAAATCAAATAAATAGTCCAATTTTACAATTATTTACGTTAAAACAAAATTTTTTTTTTTTAAATTCTATCTATTTTATCAATAAAAGTTATTCAATTCAATTAAAAAATTCAATTGTTGCTGTCAGACCAACGCGCGCCGCCTCGTTCGCAAAAAAAGCCGTAGGGAGAACTGATAAGCGACACAGCGCTTTCCAGCGCTGCCAACCCAGTAGTTAAGTTTCAGGACAAGTGTCGCGTGGTTCCAAATGGGCAAAATTGTACGATTTCTGCACAAAACACTGTTATGGGTATATATATATATATATATATATATATATATATACACACACACACACACACGAGCCCGCTGGGCCGGAAAGGGTTAAGCATAACTCCGCAAAGTGTCAACAGATGGCGCGGTGAAGTTCAAACCCCCAATAGGTAGCAGAAGGGGAAGGGGTAACGCGATTTAAATGTTCGGCTCGACACTTTCTGGTTCTTTCATTCATTATCAAAAAACTCACTTCCCGCACTTATTAGTAAGGACGCAGTGCTTATTAACTAAATCTTTATGTCCAAAATAATTAGCAAGCCTACTCTCATCATGTACCTCGTAGTGAAGTAAGAGCATGAAAAAGGTTTATGTGAGTTGACTTTATTCCACGATTCGCAGGTGAGGACAACGTGATGCACGCCAGGGATCTTCTCCATCAGGGCCCGGGTATTCGGGGATGGGGCAGTGCCAGATACAGCCCTTTTCCCCAAGAGATTGTCCTCCAGTTGGGAGAGAGGAGCCACTTGACGAAGCTGCAACTGCTTGCTCATCAATACCTCATTTGTAAGTGTTACTGTACTTTTAGTATGTGTAGTTTCTCTCTCTAACACACACACACACACACACACACACACACACACACACACACACATTCTCTTTATAACTTAAAGACTCCTATAACTAAAATCTCTCTAATGAAACAATCAAATCTCAACTATGCTTCAAATGAAAGCAAACATGTTTATGACACGTCTCTTCTTAATTAAAACGAAACTTTCGTTAAACGAGATACAAAGTGAGAACAATGAAGTGAGCAGAAGATGGAGAACTACTTCAAAAGACGCAGAAAATGAACATTCATATCACAGAAAACAGTCGATCAAACCCATCTTTCATGCCTTAAATGCGGATAATAACGTTTTAAATCTCTTTCCTGAAGCAAAATAAAAATGCAATTTTTCGAAGCCTTCAACAAAATAAATCCTTTCAAATACAATAATTTAGAAAAAATTAAAAAAAAAATTAAAAACAGATCAAAAAACTGAAAAGCAAATTTTATAATTTTATAATTTTATATATATATATATATATATATATATATATATATATATATATATATATATATATATATATATATATATACACACACACACACACGAGGGGTGGTCAGAAAATAAGTTTACACGGCATATAATTTCACAACATAACTAAAGGACCTACATTGATTATTGCTTCACTTTTCTACGTAAGGTCAAATTATGATAATAAAAACCCAATCTAATGGAAATAAACTCTATTAGAGTGGGTTTTTATTATTATACATTGATTATTATGTTTGTATCAGGTGAATTCGTTAATCATTGTTGGCAACAATGCACGTCGATTTGGCTGCTATCTACCATACATTGGTTATATGAGTCAGTTGAACATGGTGGCTCGACTGGAACAGTGTCCTGCCCTACGGAGCAGTCCAGAACGTTTTAATGGCCGCTCGTAAACGTTCCAGTTTTGAACAATATGCAGCTGCATTGATTGTTGTGCCTTTTTGCATGAAGTCTGCGAGCAAAACGCCTTTGTGGTCCCAAAACACGATAACCATCAATTTGCCAGCGGACCTCACAATCTTGAACTTCTTTGGTCGCGGAGACCCAGGGTGTTTCCATTCCATGCTGGAACGTTTTGTTTCCGGAGTCTCCTGTGACAATGCGCTCGAGAAATTCTTGATCACTGACAGACTCGGAATATCGTTGGAGAAATGACAGGCCACTGTTCCAGTTCAGCCGCCATGTTCAACTGACTCGTACAACCAATGTATGGTAAATGCCAGCCGAATCGACGTGCAGTGTTGCCAACAGTGACTAACTAATTCACCTGATACAAACATGTAGGTCGTTCAGTTACGAAATTATCCGCCGTGTAAACTTATTTTCTGACCGTCCCTCGTGTATGTGTGTGTGTATATATATATATATAATATATTATATATATATATATATATATATATATATATATACACAGACCGTGCATGGAACAAGGAACGCTTCCGGGAAAATTAAATCCACTATAGTCTGAATAAGTAATGGTAAATGACAAACACTAGTTTTTTCTTTTTCATGTTGTTAGCCCGATGTGGGCAACGGGTCACTCACAAAGAGGTCCCAAAAATATAGTTTCCCTCATCAGCTAGCTACCTGCAAAGCGGATAGGATCCAGCTTTGGGACAGGATCTAGGGATACAGCTACACCTAGCCTACTATGTTCAGAACCTCAGTATAAGCAAAAGACCCGTTGCATTCACATCGGATTAAATACATCAAAGAAAAATGGGTAACTATTGTATTTTTAGCCAAAACCCAAAATTTACACCTCAACTGGCAAAATTGAGCGTCCAGTTCCTTGTTCCATGCACGGTGTGTATGTATCATGAAAAAACCTCAGGGAACCATTCTGAGTTCAATCCCATATATATATATATATATATATATATGCTACACATGCATGGAACAAAGAACTCTTCTGGAAAAATTAAATACACTATAGTCCGAATAAGCACTGGTAAATGACAAATACTATAGTTTTTCTTTTTCATGGTGGAAGCCGAACGTGGACAACGGGTCACTAGCAAAGAGGCCCCAAAATAGTTTCCCTCACCAGCTATCTGCAGAGAGCTAGGTAATGAGGGAAGCTGTGTATGTATGTATGTATGTATGTATGTATGTATATACACACACAAAAGTGTAATAAAAAAGTCCAAGTGCGAATTTGAAATCTCCAGAGCTCGTGACGGCAAAGAAAACCCCAAGCGATTTCTTCAATACGTTAACAATAGGAATCCAGTAAAAAGTGTCTTGTGGCTGTTGAAAAATTTTACCGGAGAGCTAGTTTCTGAAAACAAGCAAATGGCTACCTTGCTAAACGAATTTTTTACGTCAATTTTTACTATAGAAGATGTAACGAATATCCCTACGGTCATAGACATAATACCTTTTGATAATGGTAATACTTTACATAATATTGTGGTTAGTGAAAGGGAGGTAATGCGCTATATTGATAAAATGAAAATGCGTAAATCACCGGGGCTGGATTCCATATATCCCATACAACTTAAAGAATTAAAAGAAAGCATTGTTGTGCCGCTAACAAAGATTTTTAATGAGTCTATTTCTGAGGGGTGCGTACCAGATAATTTCAAGTTAGCAAATGTAACACCTATCTTTAAGAAATGCGATAAAGGTACGGCGGGAAATTATAGGCTAATCAGTTTAACGTCTGTTGTAGGTAAGCTACTGAAATCAATAACACTGGTCTACAGCCAAAATGCTTCGGAAATAAAAGTAGTCAATCTTTACTAATTTTGGGTCACTGAATATGAAAATGATGCCTAAAATTGCCAATTGGCTCTATTCTATTTATAAAGATATCAGGCAATCCTGCACCCTACTAACTGGACTGCATCTGTCGCGTAATAGGTAGACGCCTGTGACACATCGACGCATTGACTACTGCGCATGCGCGGTTATATTTTTTTATTTTAATAAATTAATGTAAATATATACATATATATACAATAAAATGCAATTTTAAATTTATCTATTACATTATGTATTTGTAAATTATTTATTAAAAAATTGATTGGATCATTTTTACATATTGCTTCTCATAATGTTTTTGATATTAATATAAATGGAATACTAACCTAACTTAACCTTACCTAATTTAAAATTATTAAAATGCAATGTAATTACATTAATTTATTAAAATAAAAAATATAACTACGCGTATGCGCAGTAGAGTCAAGGCGTCGCTGTGTCACAGGCGTCTACATATTACGCCACAGCATCAGTTCATTCGCGGAAGTCATACAGTGCACCCTTGTCAAACTCTTTTTAGTGTTTGCTTTTGAAACTGAATTTTTTTCAGCCTAATTTGAACAAAGATGCCTCGTAATTGCGTGAACAGTGTAGATAACTTCTGTTATGTTTGTGGAGAATTGACTTTTGCATCACAAAAGCGTGCTATAACCGCCGTGATTAGGAAAGCCTATCACCTTTATTTTGGCTGTAAGATTGGAGATCAGGACAAGAGCTGGGACCCACACATATGCTGCAATACTTGTGCAACAAACATTCGCCAGTGGTTGAATCGGAAAAGGAAATCTATGCCTTTTGCAGTGCCAATGGTGTGGAGGGAACCAACAGATCATGTCAGCAATTGTTACTTCTGCATGGTGCCTCCAGTCAAGAAAGGTATTTGCAAGAAGAAAAAGTGGATTGTACAATATCCGAATATACCCTCTGCTATACGCCCGGTACCTCACGGCGAAGGACTACCCGTTCCTGAGCCCCCACACTCATTCTCCCTGGAGTCAGAGGACGAAGAGAATGAAGGAACCTGCGAAACTTGTAAGCCTTCAACTTCACAAGACCCTGAATTTGTTTATAGCTTCACATCTTCTAAACCGCACATGATAACTCAGAATGAATTAAACGATTTTATCAGAGATTTAGAACTGCCAAAGAGTAAGGCAGAGCTGTTGGGCTCCAGATTGCAGCAGTGGAATCTCCTCGCTGAAAATGTTAGTGTGTGTAAGTTTCGTGACCGTCAAAAAGATTTTGTCCCATTCTTCATCATGGAAGGTGACCTTGTAGCTTGCAACGACATCGATGGTCTGATGGCAGCTCTCAACATTATTCACAATCCTGATGAGTGGAGACTGTTCATTGATTCATCGAAGTAAAGTACAGCAGCGGTCAATAGCGCGAACAAAGTGCTAGGTTTTATAGCTCGGAATTTTGAGTACAAATTGGGCGATATTATTGTTCCTCTTTATAAACCATTAGTTAGACCCCATTTGGAGTACGCAATCCAATTTTGGAATCCACATATGCGAAAAGATATAGACAAAATCAAGAGAGTTCAAAGACGAGCAACTAAGATGATTCCGTCGCTTAGGTCGAAGTCGTACGAGGATAGGCTTAAGGAGTTAAAATTGACTACACTCGAGACTAGGAGGCTAAGGGGTGATCTACTGTAATCCAGGTTTTTAAAATTATGAATGGGTTCGATAACGCAGATAGAGATAGCTTTTTCGAAATATCTCGATATAAAGGACTAGAAATAACATGTGTAAGTTGACAAGTAGAAGGTTCGAGACAACAGTTGGCAAAATTTTTTTTAGGCATAGAAGAGTAAATAGGTGGAATAGTTTGCCGGTAGAAGTAATTAGTAGCACGTCTATAAACATGTTTAAAAATCAATTAGACGCATATGTTGATAGATTGGGTATAATTTAAGGTAGTAAAATTAAGGCCTTGTGGTTCGGAACCCACGTAAAATTGTAGGTCCTCTTCGCCACCACGGAGGACATGCACAATACACAATTATGAACACACTTAGGTAGACCAGCCATGAGTGGATCTAGGGTCTTTGTTGGTCTGAAACATTATAACACCGAGGCCTGTGACTCAGTCGCGGGCGCTGAGCCCTAGCTAATAATAGGCTAAAAGTTAATACAACCTTGCGCATATTTCATAACTCGGAGTCATACTTTGCATATGTAAAACGTGCACGTGCTCATACATATTATATTCAGGGTGTTTTAGGTCAACCCTAGAAATAAGGAAATTGGCGGAAATTTGCTCTTCGTTTTACGGAATTACTCTGACAAACTTTAAATACCAAATACCAAAATTCCGCCAGTCATAGTAATTCCGTAACTAAGAGCAAATTTCCGCCAATTTCCATATTTCTAGGGTCGATCTGAAACACCCTGTGCATATATATATATATATATATATATATATATATATATATATATATATATATATATATATGTGAGATATTTTTCTGGTGGAAACTTTAGTCGAAAAAGGAAGAAAACTAGTCCGTATGCAAACATTTCATAATCAAGGCTTTTGACATTCTAATGTCATTTTCAGTGCTAAAATGAGAGATGTATACAATTTTTTAAAAAATAATTGTACGAGTATATAGTATGTGTCTCATTTTGACACTGAAGGTGACATTAGAATATGCCGAAAGCTTTAATTATTAAATGTTTGGATACGGACAGGTCTTCTTGTTTTATATATATATATATATATATATATATATATATATATATATATATATATATATATATATATATATACAGGGCTGTGGAGTCGGCACATAAGAAACCGACTCCGACTCAATTTTTTGTCTATCCGACTCCGAAGGTATATTAATTCTAAATCTGCTATGATGATAATTACACAAGAGGCATTTCATCACCACCACGTGAAGCATCATCATCTGTGGTCATTGTTACGGTAACTTTGTCTGTAGTAAAGAATCTTGTAAGTGGTGCTTGTCGTTCAGTAGATTTCTGATCTTTTGTTAACTTTGAAGTAGTTGCAAGGTTTTTATTACTATCTTTCTCAATGACAACTTCTAAAATTTTGGGATGGAAACGCTGCAAATGTCTTTTCAAATTTGATGCTCTGGTTGGTGCATTTTTATCAGAGCCAGTAAAACCACTGATTTTTGCTTCACATAATTTTTCATCATCATCATCTTCTATCATACACTGACACACGAAATGTTTCCCATCTGTGGTTATTGTAAAATATTCAAAAACTGCAGACTTTGTTGGAAGTGTCTTTGCCATTGTGAAAGGGGTTTTAGACTTGAAAGTTAAAAACTTATGAAATTTAGAAAGAACTCGAAATTAAATAAGCATTAAAATAAAAAATATTATCTGAAAAGAAAAAATGAATTAATGGCATTAGTGTCTGAAATGGAAAACATTGTGTTTATTATTTAAGTGGTTTAACCACCATAGCTGCCAGTGATATCACACACAAAAACATATTTTATTAAAATTTATATTGAGGTCGGAGTCGGAGTCGGAGTCGGTACATTTTTACCGACTCCGACTCCAGCACCACCAAAATTGCTTCCGACTCCGACTCCACGACTCCGACTCTACAGCCCTGTATATATATATTTTTTTTTTTGGTCCCTTTATTCAAAGGAAGTAACGGAATTATTTGTCAGTAACTCTCCACTCTCACCTTATAAAGTGCTTCCGAAGAATGGGAAATCGGAGGCAAAATTACTTGCTTCCTACAAGAAGAGAATTTAATCCGAACCAACATGGCTTCAGGGCGAGAAGATCACAGTTTTTATATACCATCGGAGAAAATAATAGAAACTATATCGAGGACAGAACATAGATGTAAATATATACTGATTTTGCTGAAGCTTTCGATAAATGTAATCATGGAATATAGCGCACTAACTTAAGAATACAGGAATTACTGGAAAGTTGGAACGATCGAAATTTAAACTTCTGACCAAATGAACACAAAGACTGGTAAGTAAATGGAGTCAAAGCTGAAGTCTCAAGAAGACGAAAAAGAATAAGAAAAATTACAAAACGACAGTGAAACATTACTCAAGTGAGCGGAAGACGACAATATGAAGTTCAACGAAGAAAAATGTCAACTTTTAAAATGGAACAACAACAACAACAACAACAACGTGTTACAGAATAAAGGGTACAAAACATTGCAATCCAAACAGATAACACCAAATCACGAGTCAGGAATCTTGGAGTAATAATGTCATCGGATGCAAAATTCAGAGAACACATTAAAATCACAACAGGTACAAAAGTAATGGGAATTATCTGGAGGGGCTTCCATAGCAGTAAAAGCAAACATCATGCTATAACTATGGAAGAGTCTAGTTCTACCAGTAACTGAGTATTGCTCAGTACTCAAGTCCAGAAAGAAAACGAGACATTGTACACGTAGAAGCCATACAAAGGAATTTTACATCTAAGATAGAGGAAACGAAAGATGAAGACAACTGGTCTCGACAACAGTTCTTGAAACTCTACTCTCTGGAAAGAAGACGCGACTGGTACACAATAATATACGTATGGAAAATACTCGAGGGTTGTTATCCCAACTTTAGAAATGAAATAGAAACACACTGGAATGAGAGAAGAGGCATATTCTGTACTGTCTCTACGGTGGGACAAGGGGCCATGAAAACGAGGATGAAAAATACTCTCAGAATAGGAGGCCCGAAACTTTTCAATGGTCTACCCAAAGCACCGAGGAACCTCCGGCGCACCAAAGTGAATAATTTCAGGAACCAACTGCACAGGTTCTTGTGCTGGCTACGAGGGAGGAGAGCGGAAACCAACTCTCTCCTCCACCAAATCCCGCATATGAAGCGAGATGCTGGAGAGGGGTCGACCACAGGTCGATCCTGAAACGTCGTTCGAAAACTTCTAAAGGTAAGGTATATATAGTAAAGTGCCCGTTGCACCTCGCACAACAAAAGTCTCCTGAAAAACAACCTACGAGAGGGGGTACTGGGATGTGCAAGTGTATTACTGAAACCTGCCCCGGTTCTCCCTTAATGTTTATAGTAAATTTGTTGCAGATCTAAGCAGTTTAGGAGTGTATAACCCATACCAACATATAATTAATTAATTAATTAAATATAAATATAAATATATATTATATATAATATATATATATATTATATATATATATATATATATATTATAGAATGGAAGGAATATCCATGACCATTTCCCAATTTCAAAAAGTTATTATTATTTTTAACTTTTCATTCCAACAAACTTTTAATTACCAAACAATTAAAAAGTTAAAAAATTAATTACAGTCCTTCAGTTACGATTTTGTAACTAACAGAGTAATCCACCGCCTGAAGATTACGTAGCGTCTTGGAAGAGTGTGTGTGTGTGTGTCTCTCCTCATAAGCGAAGTACCGACTTTTTAAAAGCCATGTATCTAAACAACTAATAAACTAAACCTAATTTAATCTAACCTAACCTAACCTTTGTGCCATCGAACCGAGAAGGGCATGATAAGTGTTTCTGGCGCAAATGAAGTCTCGAAGGGTGGTTTCTCTTAAGTCATTGAAGAGTGAGATCGAGTCGAAGCGAGACTTTGTAACTTCTGCAATACAAACTTATGAAAAATGGAATAAATTGAATGCGGATATGGATGTTCTTTGGACTAGACTAACGCAGCGCATTATTGCTTTCAGTGGTGATGAACCAAGAACGAAAGCCTCGTCAGTATTTTGGCCCCCTATTCTCTTGGCAATGCTGTTGCGAGCTGCTCGTACCCTGAAATGAGCAAATGGTTGGAATGGTGCTCTATGTGAAAAGATATTTAACTCCATGTTTCCACTTAAACTATGAATACATCGGTTATATATATATATATATATATATATATATATATATATATATATATAATTATATATATTAGTGGTGCACCGATTAATCGGTATCGGCACCTGGCATGCCGATATTAGGAAAATACCTGGCATGGCCGATTAATCGGAATGCCAGGTGCCGATACCGATTAATCGATGCACCACTAATATATATATATATATATATATATATATATATATATATATATATATATATATATATATATCTATCTTTCAACGTTTCAATGTTCCGTGCGATGGATCCTTATTTCACGAAGGTCAAGTTTGTCGCCCCTCCTCTCGAGTTGGCCTGATGAAGTCGAGAATTGGTTTCTTGTACTCTCCACCTCACATAGCCAGGTACGTCCGGCTCATCGGTGATTGTTCTGAGCCAGACGTCTAATCTTCTTTCGAAGATGTCCACCTCAACACCACTCCTATTCCTTAGTTCTGTGGGCAGCTGATTTAACAGTCTTGGTCCTCTTACAACAAAACTATTTTCTTTCAGGATGTTCCCTGTCTAGCCTTTAATTTGGGAACACGACAGTCTTCCTTTTCTACTTTCCACTGTTGTTTTGGGGGGGGTTATAGGGTTCAGAGTAAGAGTGGGGGCTAGTTTTTTCATTAGTTTCCAAGTGTAAATATTCCTTTCCATTGAATATAGGTTTAATTCACGTAACCTTCCCCAATAATTTAGTTCTTTGCACTCCTTGATCTTGGCTGTGAAGTTTCTCTGAATCCCTTCTAGCTGTCTAATGTCTTTTTTTTTTATATGGGCATGTTAGGACCGAGCAGTATTCTAATTTGAGTCTGATCAGTGTTTTCAGTAGAGGAATCATTATATTGCTATCACTTCGTTTAAAGGTTCTCAGTATCTGCCCAGTTATTCTCTTTGATCTGTTTACTGCTATCTTATTTTGTGTTTCAAATTTCGTATCATCAGTAATTACAACTACTAAATCTTTTACTAAATCTTTTGCTTTAGAATTTCTCTGAATTTCCTGTCCATTGGGGGTATAGTATTCCATGGATTTTAGGTCCTTCCTTTTTTCATACTTTAACAGCTGTTTGTGGAGATCCTATATCCTCTGGGTTTCTTATTTTTCTAGTGATCTTTGTGTTATCGGCAAAGGATGGTACTGTGATGTCTTTGGTAACGTCCTCATCTATGTCAGTTAGCATGATTATGAAGAGTAGTGGAGCTAATATACATACGTTCATAATACAATATGTTCATAATAATGATTGCAGATATTGATGCAGATATTAAGGACAGTATTGTATCATGCTTCGCAGATGACACAAAGATATGTAAGGAAATATTGAACGCAGATGACAAAGTTACAAAACGAGATTGAAACATTATTCCAGTGGGCAGAAGACAACAATATGAAGTTCAACGAAGAAAAATTCCAACTTCTAAGATATGGTAATAACAAAAAGCTACAGGAAAAAGGGTACAAAAATATGCAAGCCAAACAGATAACACCAAATCCACAAGTCAGGGATCTTGGAGTAATAATAATGTCGGATGCAGAATTCAGAGAGCACTATAAAATCAAAATCACAACGGCTAGAAAAATAATAGGAATCATCTGGAGTTGCTTCCGCAGCAGAAAAGCAAACATCATGCTCAAATTATGGAAGAGTCTAGTCCTACCAATAATTGAGTATTGCTCAGTACTCACAAGCCCACACAGAAAACGAGACACTGCGAACATTGAAGCTATACAAAGGACTTTTACGTCTGAGATAGAGGAAACGGAAAGTGAAGACTACTGGTCTCGACTACAATCCCTGGAACTCTACTCTCTCGAAAGAAGGCGCGAGCGGTACACAATAATATACATATGGAAAATACTTGAGGGCTCTGTCCCTAACCTTAGAAATGAAATAGAAAAACTGGAATGAGAGAAGAGGCAGATTTTGTACGGTCCCAGTTGCGGCGGGACAAGGGGCCATGAAAACGAGGATGAAAAATACACTCAGAATACGGGGCCCAAAGCTTTTCAATTTCCTTCCAAAAGAAGTGAGGAATCTCCAGCACACCGACCTGAATAACTTGAAGAACCAGCTGGACAGATTCGTGTGCAAAGTCCCTGACCAGCCATGTGTGGCTGGCTACGAGGGCAGGAGGAGATCAGACAGCAATTCCCTCCTTCACCAAATCCCGCAAATGAGGCGGGATGCTGCAGAGGGGTCGACCGCGGGTCGATCCTGAACCGTCGTTCAAACTCACCAAAAAACAAAAACAAAATATATATATATATATATATATATATATATATATATATATATATATATATATATATTGTTCACCACCAGGGTTCGAAACCCACCATCTCATGAATAGGTTAACGTCATAAAAGTTAACCTGTGACACAATTAAACCAAAGAAACAACGCTTTCTCATCCAGACACATTTTACGTGTAAACCCTCCTGCATTCGAAGTAATGACGAACACCTCATTAGAGTAATTTGGTGTATTGATGGGGGTATCATAAATGTAATATCATGGATGAACACGCACGAATTTTGCATAATGCAAAAACTGCCCCCACCAGGGTTTGAACCACCTCTTGAATAAAAGTTAAGGGCGTTAGCCACTACACTACTACGGAACAAAATTCAGCACATGTCATACTTCGTAATGCAGTGACTTGCGCCCTCATCTTCTATTCAAGAGGTGATGGGTTCAAACCTTGGATGGGGCAATTTTTGTCTAATGCAAATATCATGAGTGTTCATGCATGATATATATATATATATATATAATATATATATATACAGGGTGTCCCATAAGTCTGGCATGATAGGAAAAATAATAAAAAAAGACAAAACAAAAGCTTTGATTTACAGAACGTGCTCAATATGTCCACCATTGTTTTCAATACACAAATTCAGACGTGATACCCAGTCAGCAAGCACACGGTGAATGATGTCAGGAGTAATGGTGTTACATGCCCCAATAATGCGCTGCCGCAATTGTTCAACACTCCTAATTTTCTCTGCGTATACCAGCGCTTTCAAGTGGCCCCAGAGATAAAAATCTAGTGGCGTGAGATCCGGGCTTCTAGCTGGCCATTCCACAGGCCCTCGACGTCCTATCCAATGACCAGGAAATTGTTGGTACAGGTATTCCCTTACTTGGGTGCTGTAATGTGCAGGAGCGTCGTCTTGCTGGAACCATGTTGGGAAATTTCCTTCTTCATTCAAGACACTGGGAAATGCTTCTTCCTTGAGCATACGTAGGTAGGTGCCTCCAGTGACATGTTCATCGAAAAAGGGGGGGCCTATGATGCGATCCTTCCAAATGCCACACCATACCATCACCCGAGATGCACCTTGTTCCTTTGAAGAGGTATACCAGTGAGGGTTGTTTTGAGACCAGTAGCGGGTGTTTTGTCGATTTACCTCACCATTTCCATAAAAAACAGCCTCGTCACTGAACAGAATGGTGGACGGAAATTGGCATCCCGAGCATAAATTATGGTTTGTAGAAATAGAAAAATATGAATTTCTCCTATGATGCCGGACTTATGGACACCCTGTATATATATATATATATATATATATATATATATATATATATATATATATATATATAGGGTGGCGAAAAAGTGGCGTATCATAGAAATTTTCAGTGTTGACTATTTTTTTTCTTTTAGGTAGGGGATGGTTGTAAAATTAACAACAGACGAGAGGGTGAGCTTGGTTTTAATGCATGGAATACCAGGTACAACAAATCGATGAATCGGTACAGAATTTAAATTCTTAACTGATTCATCGATTTGTAGTACCTGATATTCCATGCATTAAAAAGAAGCTCACCTTCTCGTCTATTGTTAATTTCGCAGCTATCTCCTACCTAAAAGAAAAGAAATAATATATTACAGTCAAGTTTTGGTACAATCAGTGTTTTTAGCAGGGGACTCATTAGTCTTGTCCCTTCTTTTGAACGTTCTTAGTACCTGTCCCACGACTCTGCTTTGTTTATCGCTATCTGATTTTGTGTTTCGAATTTCGCATCATTGGTCATTATTACCCCCAGATCGATCGCTTTCGTGCTTCTCTGAATTTCCCGTCTATCTGGAGCATAATATGCAGTCTATTTAAGTTCCTCTTTTTTACCATATCTCAAGAACTGAAATTTGTCGATGTTAAATTTCATGTTGTCTTCTGACCATTTGTATATTTTATTCGTGTCCCTCTACAAGGCCTCCACTTCATTTACATAGCTGATTTTTCTTCTGATCTTTGTATCGTCTGCAAAAGATGTCACTATACTGTTGCTGTTGCTGTTTACTCCGCTGTCTATGTCTGTTAGCATGATAATGAACAGGAGTGGGGCCAGTACTGTACCTTCTGGTACTGAGCTGCGTACTTCCGATTCTGATGATGATATTCCTTGAATTTTGACGACGACCCGTAGACGTTCTCTGAGGAAGTTGTAGATCCATTTTCCCACTTTGCCTGTTATTTCCATATATTTCATTTTATGTGCTATTAAACTGTGATCACATCTGTCGAAAGCTTTAGTAAAATCCGTGTATATGACATCGCAGTTGTCATTGCCTTCCAATGCATCTAGAATATTGTTGTAGTGTTCTATTAGTTGTGATAGGCATGATCTACCTGATCGAAATCCGTGCTGATTTTCGTGGAATTTTTCCAGTGTCTCCAAGAAATCGTAAATTTTCTCTCTAACTATCCTTTCAAATACTTTATATATAAGGACAATGTTTGCTCTTTTCAAGATGTTCGGTATTTCTCCAGTGTCTAAGGATCTTCTCCATATCGAGTATAAAGGTGTAGCTATTTCATTTTTACAGTTTTTAATCAATAATGCGTTCCCCAATTGTCCGAACCTGCAGCTGAATGTGGTTTCATTTGTCCTATAGCTGTCGCTACATTTTCTGGGGTGAAATCAAAGTCTGATATACACTCTCCTTGAAATTTCTCTTCAAAGAATGTATCTATGTCAGGTATATTTGTTCGTTCTCCCTCCTCATCTTGTGCGGAACGTTCTTCTATAAAAGCGTCGTTCTTTACATTAATTATACTGTGTTGTTTGCAGTTAAAATGTATATATGTGCGGCATGCGGGAGGTGCCCCCTCAGGGCATTGGTTTCTGCTCGTATGTAGGAGAATTACGACTTCTGATTAATCGAGGCCCATGGTGTAGTGGATAGCACATCTGACCGGCAATCGGAAGATCCCGGGTTCGATTCCCGGGTGGTTACCTCATTTTTCATTTGTTCGTTCTCCCTCCTCATCTTGTGCTGAACGTTCTTCTATACAAGCGTCGTTCTTTACATATATATATATATTACGGTGGTTTAATAAAATGTTACTACTTTTCCTTTAACCCACATATCAAGTGGGAACATATTATGAAACCACCCTGTATATTACAGAGCGCGCACTATTGTGTAAATCTTCAACCCTAAACTTGTATTTTGTACGAATGTTGTACAATTTTACATAAAATATCATAAGAGTACACTGTGTACTTGACCTCACCTGACCTGACCTTCAAACGCATTTCATTTGATGCTATATTCAATCCAGGGTCTTGTATGTACGGAGGGTTGGCAAAATTAAATAGATACCACGATAATTATTCTGAAGAAAAAATGGCAAAGTTTATCAATGGAATGCCAGAACGTGTGTCAGTTTCACATGTTGGAAAGGGGAAAGTAACACTATTTTAAATATATTCATTCAATAAATTCGTTTTTATTCATTCACTTTTATGATCAAATAAAAAAATTGTGAAAAAAAAAAAAAAATCGAAGGTGTCTATTTACTTTTGTCAACCCTGCGTACGTTCAGCAGCATTGGATAATGGGAAGAAAATAAACGAAAAATCCTTTTCTAAAAACCTTCAAAATTGGATTTGATGTCAAATGAATGAAATGCGAATGTCCTTTGCAGTTTAATGCAATTCTCGTTCTCTGAACGTCTATGTATGTATATATGTATGTACGTACGTATGTAGCGATTCAGTTTTTAATTTATCGTCCTTTTAGATGGATTAGTCGTACCCTAAAAACACGTATGAAAATTAAAAAATTAAAAAATCTTTATTCAGAAAAGAATACAAGTGACGGAGTTTTACAGTTTCTAGATATTTGATAGACATTAATATATTAACAGTATTCTAATCTCAATATGCCGTTGGAAGCATGGAGGCTCTTTAGGCAACATTAATGGCATTTAGTTTATTGCATAAAAAAAGTGAAAGTAGGCAAGTGATAGAAATAGTGATAACAAATAATAATAAAAAATACAATATGAAGTTTACAAAATGTTACATAATTTTAAATAAGTGATTTATTGTATATTTAGTAGAAAATAAATGCTGCTTTATAAAAAAATATAAAAAAAATAGTAAATTACGAAATTAAAAGTGCTAAAAATGTGCTTAAAAAAAGTGCTAAATTAAAAGTGCTGATGGTACAAATCAAAAAAATGTTCACCTTAAAACAGCATTTCTAAATATCATAAAAAAATTACTAATTAGTAACGAATAGATTTTGTTTGGGAAAGCTTATATATAGTACAAAGGGAGTCCATATATTGTTTGGTTCTTACGTATTAACGGGGGGCCACCACCTATTGATGATTGGTTAGGTTAAGTTGCAATATTTTCGTTAGTTGAAAATTTCTAATACATCATATTTTTTTAAATAGCAATATTTTTAAAAATATTTACAATGATTTATATTTCAAATATTTACAATGATTAATACATGTTACACATTAGAAACAACATCTGTTTCTGGAGGCCAAAAATTTTTAATAGCATTAAGAATGGAATTGAATGGATCGTGATCATGGAAATATTTGAAATATAAATCATTGTAAATATTTTGAAAAATATTGCTATTTAAAAAAATATGATGTATTAGAAATTTTCAACTAACGAAAATATTACAACTTAACCTAACCAATCATCAATATGTGGTGGCCCCCCGTTAATACGTAAGTACCTATTGTTTTCACAAATTCAACTCAATTACAAATTAATCTGTAAAGATAATTTATGGACACCCTGTATAAAAAAAAAAAATTACCCAATCAGTAATTTTTTATTCATTTTAGAAATTATATGTTTTCCAGCGAACTTCTTTTCTAAACTTTACACCGTAAACAGTAAGGTCCCGAAAGCCTTCAAGTGGAGATACCTAAACGGACTTTTTATAGCTATTACGTTCCAAGAAATAAAGGGTCCCCAGCAATGACCGTACAAGTTCCTTTGGTATAGCTTTTTGGTATATGGGGGATATGGGTTCAAAAAGAGAGCCAGTAAGTTCCTGGTTAGTGTCTATGCGGTTCTCAGTTTGGAATTTAATTCCGAGAGGAAACTTTTCCTTAACTTATTTTTCACACGTAATACAGAACCAAACTTCTTAAAATTTTTATGCCATAAAGAACTTTACTGCCGACAGTATAAAACTTTTGAAAAAAGTTGACCGAGAAAAAAATGTCAAGAAACCATAAAGAGTTACAAATTTTTTATTTATTTTGGTGACTAATAAAACTTTAATAAATCTTAGGTGATTAGTAATTTCTTATGTTTTCTAGAAATTTTATATTCCTTGGCGAATTTTTTTCCCAGAATTGTACATATTACTGTATTTTTGTAATTTATTGTATTTTGGGAAACAAAGAACGCGTCATACCATCAAATTTTCACAAGTGGCAGTAATTCTTTGGTAACCTTTGGTTAGCTTCCGCCCGAATTGTTCATTCTGAAGGAGGTCAAGCTTTTCACTCTACCTTAGACCTACAGTTTAACGTGGAATCCGAACCACGTCCCACAAACAGCCCAGCGTCTTAACCACTAGGTTAAGACGCTCATTTATCTACCAACCACTTTTATTGTGTGGAAGAATGAACAGCTAGGTTTTGCTGCGCGCCGGCCTGCCGTCACCGGGTCTCGATCCCGGGGCCGATGGATTCGTAGTCAGCGACGCTAACCACTACATCACCGAGGCGTTTATGATAATTCTACGCTACAGGATGTGTATAGAGTAACGCGAGTGAAGAGACAAATCCGATTTGAACTGGTTTAAACTAGTTTCAATTGTTTTTAACTCTTAAAAACATTTTCAACACCTTTTATAAACCTTACCATGGAATATAGAGTTGTTATAAAGTACAGTCGACCCTCGACTTACGTCGTCACCGTCTTACGTAATTTCGAGTTACGAGAAGCCCCCCATTGACTGTAATTGATTCGTCTTACGTAATTATTTCGTGTTGCGTAATAGTTGCGTAATTGCAAACGCAGGGCGTGACCACTCACTGGCAGGACGCCGGGTATTTCACGTTATTTCATTATTATTTTTATTGTGCATTATATAAAGTGATACTGCACGAAGTAAATTAATGTCTAAAATTAATTTTTTATTATTAATTTTTAATATGTATTTTCTTTTACAAATGGTGTTTCTTAATAATAAATAATTATTAATTACACTGGGGAACAAAAAAAATTTTTTTTCTTGGTGCCTGAGATTTTAGACCTTATTCTGGATATTTTCATGCCACTGATTCAGAAAATATCATCCATTTTGTTCTAGCAGCTCTAGTTTTTTAGATATTGCATACGTCATTACCTACTTTATTACCCTTCTGGAACGGTATTATGAGTTGCTCGTAAATCTAATGCATCTGTATAATTAAATTGTAGCTATGATTTTGCTGATGTTGCTGTTTTGCATGTGTATTGTACATGTACTAACGTGAATTCTTTCCTGTTACAGGTGTTGACATGGCTTCATCACGAAGAAAGTGTTTAAGTCATCCAGATGTGTTTTGTTTTATCTGCGGAGAGTACACGTTCATTGAACAGAGAAAAACTATTACTGATTTTGTGAAAAAAGCTTATTTTGCCTATTTCAAAGTACAACTAGGGGACCAAGATAAGCCATGGGCTCCTCATGTTGTGTGTAAAACGTGTACGGAGCATCTGCGGCAATGGACCAACGGAAAGAGGAGGTGCCTGAAATTTGGTATACCAATGGTATGGGAGAGAACAGAGAAACCACAGTGATGACTGTTACTTTTGTTTGGTGAATATAAAGGGCATCAATGGACGTAACCGGAGTAAATGGACGTATCCTGACATAGACTCAGCTAGACGGCCTGTTTCACATTCAGATGAGATACCTGTCCCATCATTCAGCCATCTTCCAGAGCTCCCTCAAGAAGATGATGAATCTGCTACTGACAAAGAAAGCATATGTGGGCAAAATGACAGTGATTTCGAAGGACCGTCATCAGTTGCAGAAGGTTTTAGTCAACACGAATTAAACGACCTCATAAGGGACTTAAGTCTTTCGAAGAAATCGTCTGAATTGTTAGCTTCCAGGCTGGGAGAAAAAGTTTACTGCTGCCGGGAACCAAAATCACGTTATATCGCGACAGAGAAAAGGATTTACTGCCCTTCTTCTCAAAAGAGAACGATTTAGTTTTCTGCAACAATGTGCGCGGATTGCTGACGAAAATGAGCATATCGGAATACACACCAAGTGAATGGCGGTTATTCATAGATAGCTCCAAACGGAGCCTAAAATGTGTTCTTCTACACAACGGCAACAGATACAGATCAATCCCAATTGGTCACTCAGTCGGTATGAGAGAAGAGCACGGGACAGTCGCCCTAGTCCTAGAAAAGATATCATACCGAGACCACCAATGGGTGATCTGTGTGGATCTGAAGATGGTGAATTTTCTCCTGGGCCAGCAGAGCGGGTACACCAAGTACCCGTGCTTTATATGTCTCTGGGACAGTAGAGCTAAAGATGAACACTGGTGAGAAGACAGTGGCCTCTGAGAGAAAACATGGTGGTGGTTGGAGAAAAAAAATATCATCAAAGAAGCTTTGGTTGACAGAGAAAGGATCATATTGCCACCACTGCACATCAAATTAGGTTTGATGAAACAATTTATAAAGGCTTTGAACAGAGATGGGACGTGTTTTGGCTACATATGTAGAAAATTTCCTGCGCTGAGCATGGAAAAGCTGAAGGCAGGTATTTTCGATGGACCGCAAATCCGGGAACTCATGAAAGACCCGCGTTTCCAAGATTCAATGGACAACATTGAGGCACGTGGGTGGTCATCGTTTAGTATGGTTGTGAAGAATTTCCTTGGGAACTATAAGGCCGATAACTACGGTGAACTAGTGGAGAATATGCCTCTTCTTTTTGTAAACTTGGCTGTAAAATGAGCATCAAACTGCATTACCTCCACAGTCATTTGGATCGTTTCCCAGATAACCTCGTGATCTAAGCGAGGAACAGGGTGAACGATTTCACCAAGAACTAAGGACCATGGAAGAACGGTACCGCGGACGCTGGGATACTCACATGATGGCAGATTACTGCTGGAGCATCCAACGCGAATGTCCTGGCACATCTCATCGCAAGAAATCTCAGAAACGCGGTTTATGTGAGATGTCTCAATGATATAACTTTTTTTTGCCGTTCGGGTCTCAAGCTTGTTTGAATTTAAGAAATATTTTTCGTACCTTATACTTGTTTGATGTTAATACACTATTTTTGCTGACATTCATCATACTTTTGTATTCAATTGACAACAACAGTGATTGCCAGTCAGCAATTATATAATATTATATACATTATATAGAAATATATAGTATATATCATATCTTGATAAGCAGAGCTGATGGAGAAAAACTAATGTCATTTTTAGAATCAGCGACCTCAATATACCCAGAAACAGGTCTAACATCTAAGTCACCAAAAGTTGTGTTCCCCAGTGTTATCATTATAATTCTGTTTATATACAGTTTTTATCAAAAAATTTAATTTTATTATTTTCAATACTTTTTTGGGGTCCTGGAACCCGATTTACATGTATTTTGGGGTTCGACTTACGTCATTTTCGAGTTAAGTAACTCATCTCGGAACGGATTAATTACATACAGTGCTTACAAGAAGTCTCACGCCTCTGTCTCGTCCCAAGCTCGTCTGTTAGGTATAAAATGGACAGTCCTTATGGCAGCGGAGGTGTGTTCGGATTGGTGCACATAACTGCTCTAACCCAATCAATGACGTTCATTATTACGTCACTTCTGCTACATTTTAGTGTTCAAAATACAAATGATTAAGAAGCAAAATGACCAAGTTTCGGGATGTTGGGATGGTTATGGAGCAATCCTAGTCATCATAATATTAGCTGGGCATTATATTATACCGTCTCAATATATATACTGTAGACTATAGAGAACGACTAATTCGGCAAATATCCCAAATCATGGCATGATACCTAAGTTATTTTGACGCAGGTCTAAATTATTTGCTCAAATGCAATGATTGATATTAAGTAATTGTTGGGAATTGTTGTCAATATTATTGTTTGTGATACATATCCTACGTGAAGAATCTAATGACCAAATTCCTCAGTGAACCTCTCACGCGCTCGCATTTCGAGGAAGTCACGGTCGTCTCACTAATAGATAGTTTATCCATTGTTTTAAGTGGTAACCTATTCCATCTTATGAAGTCATTAGTCTAAAGCAGAACTGGTGGGCCGTGAATCAGAGAAATTTGGCATTTGATTTGTTCATCGTAATTATTACGTAATATAGTATACTGTATATAGTGGTATGTAAGAGTTTATTGGTAGCATATCATATGACAATTCCCATAAACATGTGATGGCCTCGATGTTGCCAGTTTTTATTTTTTTCCTGAAACTATTACCTTCTCATAGTTTGTTTCAACAATGCATATATCATCATCTCCACGAGCGTAGACATTGCAAGAAAATATTCTAACTAAGGATAAGTAAAGTTCTTTCATGGTCACAATATATACTTTTATAGATGTCAAACAAAAATATAATAAAATTCTATATTAACAAATATATATTCGATACACATTTACGTCATGGCTTTAACATCAGTATTTCGTATAGCTTCCTCCGGCATCAATAATTTCTTGCAATCGTTGCGGCATAGAAGAGGCCAGATTGTAGGGAATGTTTAGTGTTCGGCGTAAGCTCTCCCAACTATTCTTCGTGTGAACTAAAAGTGCTTCAAATGTTCTTTCATTGCGTTGTTCCCATTCGTTAATCATTATTGCCCAAAGGTTTTCAATCGGATTCATATCAGGAGAACGTGGTGGCAGAATTAGATTAATAATCTCTGGGTGATCTTCGTACCACGCTCTCATAACGTTACTCCTATGAATGGGACTGTTATCTTCCATTAAGTAAAATGGTTCCGGCGCTGGAACCAGATACGCACGAACACTGGGTAGCAGCACCTCTTCCAGTATCTGGCAATATTGCTGTCCAGTAAAGCGTCCATCTACTTGAGTCAATTCTCCGACACCATAGCCAGACATCCAGCCCCACCCAACCTCGTTTCCTTCGACATAGCAACGCTTACCTCCATCCTCATTCCACTTCCTTCATTAAACCTATTATCGCTTTTACTGTCCCTTCCTTCCATCCTTCAATGTCAGCGTTCTTAAACCTAGCACATAAATTATATAATATGGAATCTAACACCTTAGATCTCTACGCATTCATGTTACTTGAAGACGCCTGTGTCTTAGGGGAATCTAAGTGTTGAGAGTGGGCTTGAGGGGTAGTCTATAGATTATTACAGGTGACCTTGAATGCTCCAACTATTTAAAAATGATTATTTATTACGCACATCATATGGCATAATACACACATGAATTTAAGTATCTCTTACACTATAGGAATGGAATTGAATCGTACCAGAGTTAAAAAGTCGCAAAATATGATAGATTAGTTTGTATTAAAAGGTTACTAAGAGAAAAGGATTTGGGATAGAGCGCAAGGCAGAGATATATTTTCCCCGAGTTTCGGTTATTATTAACGTTATATGGATACATTGCCGATGTCCCTGCTGAAGACCTCTGATGGGATGCGTGTGTGATCAGAGAGAGAGAGAGAGAGAGAGAGAGAGAGAGAGAGAGAGAGAGAGAGAGAGAGAGAGAGAGAGAGAGAGAGAGAGAGAGAGAGAGAGAGAGAGACTTGCACTTGTGACTGTTAATTGTAAGACAACTACCATAGCTGGGACTGAGACACGTTATCCCCTGCATACTCTATATATATCTATATACAGTATGTCTCTATATATAAATAGATAGAGTGATCAACACAAAGCCAATGTGGACGTCATTGATGGGGTTAGAGCAATTATGTGCACCAATCCGAACACACCTCCGCTGCCATAAGGACCGCCCATTTTATACCTAACAGACTAGCTTGGGACGAGACAGAGGCGTGAGACTTCTTGTAAGCACTGGAAGTCGAGGGTCGACTGTACATTAATAAATGTTACTCGTTCATGTTCACTTCCGTTAATATAATTCAAATCGGATGTCTCTCTTCACTCGCGTTACTTTACACACACACCTGGTATTATGATAATATATAATACACAGGGTGTTCGTAAATTATCTTAAATTGAATGTGAAAATAACTTATGGGCACCTGTATTATTATATTCGTATATAAAGCTTAAATAATTATTAGAGAATAATTAATTTGAAATACGGTATAAACGTACAATTTATAATGGCTTAGTTTGTGCCTTGCAGTTACTGAATCAAAATTTTAAAAAAATATTTATTTACAAAATAATAAATAAAATATTACAATTTCTGTTACGTAAAAATAATCAATAGAATGAACTAATTGCCAATCAGACTAGTTATTTTATTTAATTTGGCCTTTATTTACTTTGGCTTTACTGGGCTCTCAGATTAATTTAAAATAAGATATATCACTTCATAAGTAATTATGATTAAGTATGTGTTATATCAACTGCAGTTTTCATGCGCTAATCGTTATTTACTAATTAAACCAGACCATTAATTCGTTAATTATGATGTGTATATATATACAGGGCGTCCCATAAGTCTGGAACCATAGGGTAAAATAAGTAATTCATGTTTTTCCATTTATGCAAGTGCCCATGATGTCTTTCAGTAAGGAAGAACGCATCCAGGTAGTTCTGCTTCGTAGGAAATCGGAGTCAGAGGGAAGTCGCTGAGGAATTTAACAGATTGTATCCGGACCGCGCGCCGATAACACACAGCTGTGTCGGCAAACTTGTAGCAAAGTTCAGGGAAACGGGGTCCATAGGAGATAAACCACGCAGTGGACCTCCGAGGACATCCACCGACGATGACACAGCCGCTACCATCCTCGCTCATTTCACAAACAGTCCCCAAAAGTCTCTTCGGCGTTTTTATTGTCGTTTTAAGCATTTTTCCCTATGGTTCTAGACTTACGGGACACCCTATATATATATATATATATATATATACAGGGCGTCCCAAAAAAATGTATACACACTTTAACAGCTGATAGCTCAATTGATGTTTTTCTTTCCAAGTTAAACCCATTAGAATTAATAATGGCAGTCAGACTAAGCTTTGAACAAAGGAAATTCATTCTAAAATGCTACTGGAAGTGTGAAAACGCAGTTGAAGTGCAAAGACAGTTTAGGAGGGAGTTTCAAACAGATCCACCAACGCGACTTACCATCACTCGAATTAGAGATAAGTTTGAAGCCGATGGAACTGTTCAGAATGTCCACAAGAAGCGTTCCGGAAGACCACGGACATCGACAAGCCCCACAAAGCAAGAAATAGACTGAAACGTTATCACCAAAGTCCAAGGAAAATCTGTGCGGCAAGCGAGTCGTGAGGTAGGAATTTCAGAATCGTCCGTCCAACGCATTTTGAAGCGCTGTCAATGGAAAGTTACATTCCAAGATTAGTCCATGCTATTAATGAAGATGATCCGGACCGAAGAGTGGAGTATTGCGCTGGTACTTGGCACGATGTGGATGTGGATTGGACGAAGGGGTTTCGTAGAATACCCTCTGCGTTCACCAGACCTCACACCACTAACTTTTATGGGGATACTTAAAGACAAAGTCTACGCTATAAAACCTGCAACAGTCGCTGAATTGAGAGCAGCCATTGAACGAGAATGCACACAAATACCAAACGAATGTTTCGTGATGTTTGCGATTCCATTGCTTCGCGTTATCAGCAGTGCCTGGACCAGAACGGACATCAGTTTGAAAACAGGCGTTGACAAAACAATTAAATAATGTCTGTAGATTCTATTACATTTTGAAATGAAATGTATTTTAATAACACTGCCTTTATAATTATTTAAAGTGTGTATACATTTTTTTGGGACGCCCCTGTATGTATATATATATATATATTATATATATATATATATATATATATACATTTCAACTGCAAAGAACACGCAGTATAATTAACGTAAAGAACGACGCTTGTATAGGAGAACATCCCGCGCAAGATGAAGAGAGAACGAACAAATGAAAAAATGCGGTAACCACCCGGGAATCGAACCCGGGATCTTCCGATTGCCGGTCAGATATGATAACCACTACACCATGGTCGTCACTCGATCAGAAGTCGTAATTCTCCTACATACGCGCAGAAGCCAATGCCCCAAGGGGGGCACCTCCCGCATGCCGTACCTATATATACATTTCAACTGAAAAGAACACGCAGTATAATTAACGTAAAGAACGACGCTTGTATAGGAGAACATTCCGCGCAAGATGAGGAGAGAAAACGAACAAATGAAAAAATGAGGTAACCACCCGGGAATCGAACCCGGGATCTTCCGATTGCCGGTCAGATATGATAACCACTACACCATGGTCCTCACTCGATCAGAAGTCGTTTCTGCGCGTATGTAGGAGAATTACGACTTCTGATCGAGTGAGGACCATGGTGTAGTTTTTGTTATATCTGACCGGCAATCGGAAATCCCGGGTTCGATTCCCGGGTGGTTACCTCATTTTTTCGTTCTCCCTCCTCATCTTGCGCGAATGTTCTCCTATACAAGCGTCGTTCTTTACGATATATATATATATATATATATATATATTATATATATACAAGGACAAGAGGAAGCCTCGAAGACTTTTCCGGTCCACTCTGGGAGGCTTGTGTTATTAAACAAGTTAATTTTCCTTCCAACTATTCTAGCAGTAGTAGAGTATTCAGTACTTTGTCCAGCAATATTTTTAAACACATTTACACTTTGGCTTCAAACAACCTCTGAGGAAAGTTGGTTCCAGATATTAACTATTTGCACAATATTCCAGTTCAGGTCAGACTAGTGAATTATAGAGAGACATTAGTCTCCTTATTCCTAAATTGGAAGTGTCTTTTTAATATAACCTAATATTTTTAAGGCCCTCTTTTCGACTTCTGCACAGTGCTTTGACGGTTTCAGATCATTAATGATATAGACTCCTAAGTCTTTCTCTAGATCGGTCTCAGTCAACTTCCTTACCAAGAGAGAGTAATCGGTCTTCGGGTTTTTGTAATCTATGTGCATTACCTTACATTTGTCCAAGTTGAATGGCACCTGCCAAGTAGCAGACCATTCGCCCAACCTGTTAAATCATTTTGAAGCATCCTTACACGCTCCTCAGTACCTACACTACTTCCTAATTTCGTATCATCTGCAAATTTGGAAACTACTTCGGAGCCCGACGTCTATTTCGTTAATATAGATCAGGGGTTCCCAAATTGTGTTCCGCGGAACACCAATTTGGGAACCCCTGATCTAGATAATAAAAAGTAAAGGACCAAGAACGGAACCCTGTGGAACACCACTGGTGACAGTCGCCCACTCCGAAGCCACTTCATTTATTACCACTCTCTGCTTTCCATCTTTTAACCAATCTTCAACAATCCAGTTGGAAACGAGTCCGGTGATTTCTAGTCCTCTAACTTTAACCATGAATTTAAGGACTAGGAATCACTGGGCTTATTTCCAACTGGAGAGAGAGAGAGAGAGAGAGGAGAGAGAGAGAGAGAGAGAGAGAGAGAGGAGTTACAAGGAGTTACAAGGAAAAGAAGTACCTCAAAAGGCCTTGCGGCCCATACCGAGGAGGTACCAATGGCAACGGGAGCCAGGGAAAATTTTGTAAAAGTTTATTTTTCTTTCAACTATCCTAGCAGTAGTAGAAAACTGGATAGTAAAGTAGAAGGCTCTCTCCCCACCCTCCGCTCCCTCCCTGCCAGAGGCAGGTACGGAAAAAGGTTGAAGAAAATACCTTGACCCTGGAAAAGTAGCCAAGGAAATTTTACAGGAAAGTGGAGAATATATAAATAGCTCTATATTTAGCTTGCTCACAGAGACACCGAGCAAGCGAACTCCTGCAGAGTTTTCTGAGGTTTTAATCTTAAACTATGAGTGTGTTCAGTACTTTGTCTAGCCTATTTTTAAAGATTTACACTTTGAATGGAAACAACCTCTGAGGGAAGTTGGTTCCAGATATTAACTATTTTATAGGAAAAGAAATTTCCGCAGACTGAGGTCCTAAATGTCTTTACACACTCAAATAGTGTGCAAGATTTGGTCTACCCTTTTCTTGAACTGATCCACAGAGGAACTGTTCACAACTTCCGAAGGTAACCTGTTCCATGTGTCACAGATCTTATACGTAAAGTAATTCCCACACACACTAGTCCTAAACCGTTTCAAATCCAACTTCCAACCATTGTTGCGAGTTGGGTTATCATTTAAACTAAACATGCTTCTAAAATCAACATCGTTGAACCCGCGTAAGAGCTTGAAAACCTCGATCAGTTGACCGCGCAGCCTCCGAGTTTCAAGCGAAAACAAGTTCAGGGCGCGTAACCGTCGATTGTAGCCCATATGCCTAACGGAAGGGATTAACTTTGTGGCCCTCGCCTGCACTCGCTCCAGCCTCTCAATATCTTTCCTGAGGGTGGGCGACCAGAACTGCACAGACACTCCAAGTGTGGCCGAACCAGGGAATTGTACAGAGAGAGCACAATCTCCTTGTTCCGAAATCGAAATTGCCTCCTCATATAACCCAACAGCTTCTGGGCTCTCTTTTCCACCTCTACGCACTGTTTGGTAAACTTAAGGTCGCTGCTACTTAGCACACCCAAGTCCTTTTCCAAATCAGTGGCCTCGATATTACTCCCCAACATTGAGTAGTCCGACTTGGGATTGGCGTAGCCAATGTGCATCACCTTGCATTTACCCAAGTTAAACGGCATTTTTCGGACCACTGTCCTATCCTACGTAGGTCCGCACGCAGTTGCTCGATCGCTTCGGGCGTCCCAACATTGGCCCCAAGCTTCGTGTCATCAGCGAATTTGGCGATCCTACTGACGATGCCACCGTCGATATCATTTATGTAAATGATAAACAACAGTGGCCCCAAAACTGAACCCTGAGGAACCCCGCTAGTGACCGAGGCTCAACCCTCGCTAGCCCCTTTAATTACAACCCTCTGCCGCCTATTCTTCAGCCACTTTCCAATCCACCTATCTACTTCCCCACCGATACCCAGCGCGCGGACTTTGGATATTAGCCGGCGGTGAGGTACCTTATCAAAGGCTTTCTCAAAGTCGAGATTAAGTATATAAATCGCCCTACTCTTATCATACTTGCGTCACATGACGTGGAAAAACTCTGTCTTGGTGAGACACGACCTATGCCGTCTAAACCCATGTTTGGAGTCTGCCCCCAAAGCAGGTTGTAGGAATCTAAATGTCAATGATCCTATCCGCTATTATCCCGTCTAATAATTTACCTACAACCGAAGTTGGCTTCCCTCCAGTCACCAGGCACCTGGCCCGTCTCCACTGGTTTGTTGAAGACTGTAGCCAGGTGGGGAGCCACCTGGTCGCGCACTTCCCACAAGACTGGGGAGGAAGTGGTCTGGCCGAGGTGCCTTAAACGCGCTCAATTTGTCTATTCTATCGGCAACGACTGTCGCGGTACACCGAACACTATTCAGGCCAGCACCTTCGTGCCTGACTCCTGGCTCGGGAATGACGCGGGGGTCCTCCCTGGTGAACACTCCCTCAAAGTACTCATTCAGCACATTAGCGATGTCTGCGTTGGAGTTCCGCAGCGTGCCGCTGGGGTCTTTTAACGGGCCTATCATGCCTCTAATGGGCTTTCTACTATTAACATAACTGAAGAGAGAGAGAGAGAGAGAGTTACAAGGAAAAGTACCTCAAAAAGCCTTGCGGCCCATACCAAGGCGGTACCAATGGCAACGAGTGCCACGGAAAATTTTCTACACCCTCAAATAGTGTGCAAGATTCAGTCAAACCTTTTCTTGAACAGATCCACAGAAGGACTGTTCACAACTTCTGAAGGTAGCCTGTTCCACGTGTCACAGATCTTATACGTAAAGTAATTCCCACACACACTAGTCCTAAACCGTTTCAAATCCAACTTCCAACCATTGTTGCGAGTTGGGTTAGCATTTAAACTAAACATGCTTCTAAAATCGACATTCTTGAACCCGCGTAAGAACCTGAAAACCTCGATCAGTTGACTGCGCAGCCTACGAGTTTCCAGCGAAAACAAATTCAGGGCGCGTCAGCGTCGATTGTAGCCCATATGCCTAACGGAAGGGATTAACTTTGTGGCCCTCGCCTGCACTCGC